>JACXGJ010000463.1:0-60746 GCA_016801105.1 Esox niger
TCACTGAGCTTCCCAAACCAATTTTGAGTTCCAATAATTGGTTCTAAAGATTTTGAAATCAGTAAAATGACAACAGTGCCCAAATTTATGCACATGCCTAATTTTGTTCGAACAATTATTGCACACTTCCTGTAAATGGTATAAACTTCGTTTCACTTCTCAAATATCACTGTGTTTGTCTCCTATATGATATATTTAAGTGATTTTTTTCATCCTAAGGACCAACGATTTATGAAGGAAAATCATGGAAATTAACAAGGTTGCCAAACTTTTGCAGACCACTGTATATTTCATTAAAAAAAATTCCGGAGCTGTTTTTTAGAGTTGTTGTCTACTGAGAGGTGGGCCTTTGCTAAATTATATACACTTCACATTCTCTTGTTTACCTTTCCAAGGACATTTTTTAAATGTTTACAGGGAAAACCACCGGAGGCCATGATCTAATTTACAGTGGTGCCCTCTATTACAATAAAAATAAAAAAGTAGGGACACTGCGTAAAATGGTAGTAAATACAAAATGCAATGATGTACAAATCAGTAAATGACATGATAACAAATATTGAACCCACGTTTCAAAAAAGTTGGGACAGAGGCTTGTTGACCACTGTGTTGCATCACCTCTTCTTCTAACAATACTCTATAAGCATTTAGGAACTGAGGAGACTAACTGCTGTAGTTTTAAAAGTGAAATGTATTCCCTTTATCGCTTAATATAAGATTTCAGCTGCCCAACAGTTCAGGGTCTCCTTTGTCATATTTTTCATTTCATAATGTGCCAATTGTTTTCAAAGGGTGACTAGTCTGGACTGCAAGCAGGCCAGTTTAGCACCCAAACTATTTTACTACAGAGCCTTGCTGTTATAATATGGGCAGAATGTGGTTTGGCATTGTTTCCTTGAAATATGCAAGGCCTTCCCTTCATATGTGCAAGTCACCCATGCCACGTGCCCTAATGAACCCCCATAAAACCACGGATGCTGGCTTTTGAACTGTGCGCTGATTTCAAGCCAGATGGTCCCTCTCTTTGACCCAGAGAATGCAACATCCATGATTCTTCGTCAGACATCAGGACAGTTTTTCACTTTGCCTCAGTCTATTGTAAATGAGCTTGCGCCCATTGAAGGTAGCGGCAGTTCTGAATCTTGTTTATGTATGGTTTCTTTGCATGGTAGAGACTTTAACATTCATTTGTGGATGCAGCGACATACTGTGTTCACAGAAAATGGACTTGGGTAGTGTTCCTGAGCCCACACAGTGATTTTCACTACAGAACCGTGTCTGTTTTTAATGCAGTTCTGCCTGAGGGCCCAAATATAATGGCCATCCAATACTGTTTTTTGGCCTTGTACCATAGATGATGAGATCTCCAAACTCTATGCAATTTTACATTGTGAAACATTATTATTAAATCGTTGCACTATTTGCCTATACAGTCTTTCACAGAATGGCAAATGCCGCCCCTTCCTCATTTGTGACAGAACCATCCTCTGGATTTTTTAATACCAATTATGTTACTGACCTGTTGCCTACTGACCTAATTAGTTGCATGATATTCAACCAGGTAAATTTCTTTGCATTACACAATTCTTCCTGTAACCTGGCAGAAATTGTGAAATTGTGGCATTGATTTTCTGATCATGCAAGAAAAACAGTATTTTATTTGATTTCATATTGATCATATGAAGCTGTTTATTATCACATAGCCGTTTGGCTCCTTTTGAAATCGTAGTCATAACAGAAATGGCCTGACCAAAAGTTCACACACCCTTGAATGTTTGGCCTTGTTACAGACACACAAGGTGACACACACAGGTGAAAATTGAATTTCCCACACCTGTAAGCTTTTAAAATTGCTATTAGTTTCTATGCATCAATAGTCAATGAGTTTGTTAGCTCTCACGTGGATGGACTGAGCTTCATGAGCACAGCCATGAGCGGTATGTTTGGAGAGAGGTCAACAAGGCCTACAGTGGACAGAATAACATCCCCACTGTGAAGCATGGTGGTGGCTCACTGATGTTTGGGGGTGTGAGCTCTGAAGGCACAGGGAATCTAGTGAAATTTGATGGCAAGATGAATGCAGCATGTTATCCGAAAATAGTGGCAGACAATTTGCATTCTTCTGAGTGAAAGCTGTGCATGGGACAAACTTGGACTTTTCAGCACGACACTGACCCTAAGCACAAGGCCAAGGTTCTGGAGTGGCCATCACAGTCTCCTGACCTTAATATTATCAAGCCACTCTGGGGAAATCTCAAACGTGCAAGACGACCGAAGACTTTCCATGACCTGGAGGCATTTTGCCAAGACAAATGGGCAGCTATACCACCTGCAAGAATTCAGGGCCTCATAGACTACTATTACAAAAGACTGCATGCTGTCATTGATGCTAAACGGGGCAATACACAGTATTCAGAACTAAGAGTATGCAGACTTTTGAAAAGGGGCAGTCATTTATTTTCTTTGTTGCCATGTTTTGTTTGACGATTGTTCCATTCTGTTATGACCTACAGTTGAATGTGAATCCCATAAGAAATAAAAGACATGTGTTTTGCCTGCTCACTCATTTTTTCTTTACAATTGGTACATACCAATTATCCAAGGGTATGCAAACTTTTGAGCACATCTGTATGCAAACTAAACACTAAAGAGCCCAAAATTTAACCCTGAGGAATTTTTTATAAACTGCAATGATTTTAGATTCACAGCCATCTATCGAAGCCTGAGTCCTATCACTGAGATTGTTTTGGACTATGCTTTGGCCTAAAACCAGATTTAAATGTATTTAACATGTTATTTCAGTCAAAAACCAACAAAGCTCTATATTTACTAGTCACTCTAGTATTTTAGCCAGACAGGACAGGTTAGAGATAGTTTGAATTATCAAGGATAGTAGTGTCTTTGTGAAGTGCAGTTTTCCACATTTTTGGAATAACCCCAGTTGTTAAAGTTAGATAATAAATATGCACTAGTGCACCTGAGAGGAACAGTGCAGCCGTAACCAGCATGCAAGGATCTAGCTCATCGGGACCTGAAGGTTTTACATCCAATTTAAATCCTTGACTATCAAGTGAGGTGACAGTAGAATGATTTTCAAAGAAGTTGTCAGCTGTAATAAAGCGGCAAATAAGAGAATTAACAATGATATTCCTGTCAGTAATCAAACCAGTCTCCAAAACTAAGTGCTTTGGTGAGGTAGAATATCAGGTGTGTTTCAATGATCTTACTGTTTTCTGGGTTCCTATTACAATTTATTAATCCAGTGCAAGCGTTTCACATTTGCCAATTTGAACTTGAATCAGACTTTCTAGACATGGTCCATGTCTCATTTTGATTATAAATGGCCTCAGATAAGTAAGCAGTAAACCACAGATTTGATCTATCCTTGTTTGTGCATTTTTTTACCTTAAGGTTAGGCCTGGTGGGATTTTTGATTAGCTATGTAAGGTTCAGCTCATTACAGAACACTTTTATGTCATCAGAGTTCGGTGTTTGCCAGTCTAGATCAAAATCTCCAATGATAAAAAAACTCAGAAGATATACTGTAATTAACTGTTTGAGCATATTTTTCATTGCAGAGGGAGGATGTATACACATACAATTGTAACATTACAATTGATTCCTCATGTTAGTCTTAGGGCTAATAATTCATATTGCTTTGTGACAGTAAGAATTTCCAGCACAACTACTGAGAAGAGATTTTTTTGTATAAATCGCTACACTGCCACCTTTAAACAGACTACATTTTATCCATCCAGAGCTATAGCTGCATCATTGATGCTCTTAGTCAACAATGTTTCAGATAAAATCAGAATATTTGGACTTGCCTGATGTACTAGAATCTTAATAAACGCCAAATTAGAAAATAGACTTCTTATATTTAAGAGCAATAAACCAAGCCCCTTGCGGTTTTCAAAAACGAGAGGATTTTCAGTAAAAACAGGATTACCTCCAAAACCAATTGGTTTAGAGGAGATATGACGAGTGGAAATGGAAATCATATTCCAGGGTTAAAGCCGTTTCGCCTGTAAGCTTGACCATTCACAGTATCACATGCTCTTAGAGTAACCAATGGCAAAGTGTTATACACAATTGGACATGGATCGGAAAATGTTTTCATAATAGAGGGCTGAAAAGAGAAGAATGTGAAGTATAAAATCTTTTTTGACTAATGGAGAAATACATATGATTGCTGGTTTCATTCGACCAAGATGGATTTAAAAAAGTATGGATTTCAGCAAACAAAGAATGTCCTGATTTTACACAGATACAAACAAAAACAAACTGTTACAAAAGATATGCAGTTATGTTTTTTTCAAGTTAACACTTAAATGACAACATAATCAGATCTTCATCAGACCCACTGGCATCGCACCTCAACTCAAACATGTGTGGGAGGAGCGTAGATCCATGGCTAAATTAAGCTTGTGAAGTCTAACTTACTAGTCTTGTCCAACTCCAACTTGAAGAGAACATCCAGGAAGTCTTTGGCCAGTCCCTGACCCAGGTAGAGCTTCACCAGGTTGGAGGCAACTTCCTGTCGACTCTCTGCCGTAGTAGTTTCATCGATGAGCATGATCAAATCTGGATTGTTTCCCTATTTAAACCAAGTCAATATTTATTGTCAATTGGTTACTCCAAAACACCTAGAAGAAATGCATCCAAGATGCATATCAAGATTTCAATTACCATGCAATGAATAAAGTTGAGACCAGTATTCAAACAATATTTTACATCACATAATCCAAAAAAGGTTACATGATTTACTTCAAATAGATTTGGAAAAGCTGTTAACAGGACCTCACGACCAAGTTTGTTTACCCCAACCTAAGGCCATCTTGTCACTTCACAGATGTGGCATTGAATTGGCACTCACATTCAGATTAGGGCCCACAGACTGGCACAACAATGATGTGAGTGGGTGGTAGTGCCCTGAGGGCAGGACAGTCTCATCTCGGAGGCGAAGCTGCAGGCGCAGAGACCCTAGAGTTCCCCTGCAAGGGAGTAGATCCGCAAATAAAAAACAGGCTATTTCCCCCCCAGATTACAAAGCCCTATATATCCATAACATTAACTCAGTAATGTAGTTCCAGAGTAGTATTTCTGTTAGTGAAAAATGATGGCCCATTGTACAAGGTGAAATTGAAGATCCCTGCACACCCTGCCCTCCTTTCATTTCTATCAGTGCACACCATGCAAATAAACAGGTGAGGGTGACCATTTTAAATCCATTTACACATTCACACGTTGGCATTGGTAAAGTTTACGAATTGAATAACAACAGAACTTTGACCAGTGGGTGAACAGTTTTCTACGTTATATCTGTTTTTGAAAAGTTAAACATTACTAAGTCTTAGAGGACATCTGGGCAAGGCCAAAATCTCAAGGCCAACTCTTTTATTTTAAGCAAAATCATTATGTATCCTTTTCAAGATATTGAATGTCTGTAAACAATACCTTATCTAAATAGAAAAATTCCATATTCTATATAGACTACTTTTTGTGAAAAACCTGATATTTTTTGTAAAATGAGTTTTGTGAAGAACATTAAGAAGGTGTGAAAAAACAACAAATTAAGAGAATGAGTAAACCCATCCTGTACCAGTGAATTAAATGAAAACCGTCCTAAAATTATCATTAACCATGGAGTAAACACTTGCCCACTGTTGTTTATTATGTACAGTCCTCTCCAAAAGTATTGGAACGGTAAGGCAAATTCCTTGGTTTTTGTTGTTCACTGAAGACATTTGGGTTTAAGATCAAAAGATGATTATGAGACATTTGTTCCTTTATATTGCTCACCTAAAAATGCTATGGTCTAATACAAATGGTGATATGTCCTAATTTGTTTAACTCATCTAGATGTGAATACCAGGAAATGAACGCTGAAATTCTGAATTCATGTCTCATACTCATCTCTTGATCTAAAACCTAAATGTCTTCAGTGAACGAGAAAAACGAAGGAATTTGCCTTACCATTCCAATACATCTGGAGGGGACTGTATATTAATACCGATTTTAGAACTGGGCCAAATGTTAGTTTCCGTTTGTATGCTGACGATATTTATTGTTCTGAAGCAACACTATATCAGACCTTCAATCTGCAGATTAAGATTTCCCAGGTTTTCCTGAAATCCCCAAAGAATTTCCAGAATTAATAACACACTCTAGCATGATATCAACATAAGAACACAAACATCTTAGCAGACACAGAACACTGTATTAACATAGCATTCCAAAAATAAAACATGGATGCAAACATGGCAAAAACCTGGTTAGCATAGACAGCAGCGCAAACAACCAGATAGTACAGACAAATTATAAGCATATAGCACAAAGCAAAGGTGTCATTAAAAGTCCATCAGTGAGTCATTAAATGTGGCGATGAGGAAAACTATCTATCTTAAATTATTTTTGCTGTTCATTCTTCTCAACAGCTACAATGAACTAAAAAGATTGGAAATATGTGAATGTTACTGGAATTTGGAAACCATACACTGTAAATTTGGCACTTCAAGGAGAGATGAGTGATCAGGACATGACACTCATCATTTCCTGGCATAAGCCATAGACACACACAAACTGTCAACAAGTCTGCAGGCCCCAGATGGCATCTGCCTATCAGAGATTTTATCATCAGGAGGAAGTCGACAGGCAGGGTCGGGAAAAATTAGAAAGAGATAACATCAACAACAACAACAGCTTGTCTGGCTGAAAAGAGTGGGAAGAAAGAGGATCATTTGAGAAGAAAAGGATTACGTGGGCTTAATCTGAGAATTTTACCAGAGTTGATCAAAGTCAACCTGTGAAAAGCGGGGTAAAGTCCGGCTAAAATTATATAATGTAAACAGGGCTCTAAATTAAAATATTTCTATGATAGCACTGTTACTCCTAACCCTTCTTTAAAGAAGAACCACATGAAATGTAGAAGCACAAGGAAAATTAGATCCTTATTTTATAATTACTGTAGTACAACCCCACTTCCAAAACAGTAGGGCCACTAAATTTAAAACACCCATCCTCTCTGGAATGATCTTTAAATACCCAATCATGTCACTGACCTGTTGCCAATTGACCTAATTAGTTGCGTGATATTCCACTAGGTTTAGTTTTTTAGCATTACACAACTTTTCCAGTCTTTTGTTCCCATCTACCCAACATTTCGTAAACCTGTTAAAAGTGGGCATACATTTTCCAAGAAATAATAAAATGTCTCAGTTTCAACATTTGATATGTTGTCTATGTCCTATTTTCTATTGAATATAGGGTGTAAATTATTGGCATGTTCATTTTTATTAACATTTTATGCAGCGTCCCAACATTTGTGGACATTTCTGACCTTTGCCTTTTCCTACGTTTTATGAGACTGGAGAATGCATTGTAAGAGATCATAGCCCACTAAACACAATTTTTTTCCAGACCCTTGAGCTCCTATCAGTACTTATAGACTGCCCACTTCAATTCAAACCACATGTTTTAAAGGGATGTTTTAAAAGTCTAGAGACTGAGATAGGCATTGCAAAAAGTAGAGGGATCAGTATTGTATTGTTGACCTTGGAATTGTAGTCAATGAACAGCATTCTGACATAGGTGTTCACTTCTTCAGTTATGTTGCGACTGTGTGAATAGCAATGGAAGTGGCATCCTCTATGGATTTGTTGTGGCAGTAGGCCAATTGAAGTGGTTCCAGTGATGTTTGCAATCCGTCTTGGACGTGAGCGATGACAAGCATACACTAACTCACTTTGCATGAAGAAAGATACAGAAACAAATATTAGAGTAGAGAAAACATGTGAATTCATTGTTGTTTTGGAGAAATCGGTGCATGCATTGAGGAACAGGCACAGCGTGGAGCCACTACTGTGTGCAGCTCGCCTGTGTGTTCAGTGACAGGGGTTGGCATGGTGTGTATGTGTTTAGTATGTGTTTGGCCCTGGCAGCCAAAGGATTGAGAGAGAGAAAGAGGCTGTTTGGAAAAGAGTTGGGCTGAGAAGAATTAGGTACAGATGCTTTGGTACAATGTGTTCAGATTACTTTACTTTCTCTACATTTAGCTGATTTATAGGGTGCATTTGGAATTGATTTAAAAAAATCCAGCACTGTCTTAGCTGTGTGCTTTGGGTCGTTGAAAGAAAAATCTTCACGCTAGTCTGAGGTCCAATGTGCTCCGGATCAAGTTCTTCATGGACCTCTACTGTAGGCAGCGGCGAAAATATTATCTCAGGTTTGGAGGTGCAATTACATAAGAAATTCCTCAAGAGCAATTTTTGAGGGACACACCAAAAAAAGTGCTGTAATACTGTTTTAGTTTCCATCAACAGTTTGCTTGCTGCTGTAGCTCTGCAAATTCAGCTATTGTGTGTGTGAACCACTACAGTACCAATATAAAACAAATTTACTGGATTAGCCCGCAATAGCCGTGCATTGAGTAACTTTCAGATGGTAGACATGAACACTGTCACCTTGCCAGCTAAGGAACACTACATACACTCCACTGCAAGATTCTCTCACTGACTCAAATTAAACAGCAGCTTAGTTTTCCCGAAGATGCAGGGGGTCATGGCCCCCTTGTCCCCCCCCGGGATTTCCGCCTATCTCTGTAGGTGTTTTGCTCTGTTCATCATTCTCTCGATCCTGACCTGGCTTCCAGTTCCTGCTTATGAGAAACGTCTTCATAGCACCCACTGCTGTACTTCCTACCGATGGTATTAGCCAAGGGATGTTACAGGCCTGATAGGTCTGATCACACCAAATTACACTCAAGAGTGGCTTCCGTGAAACCACACTACCATAAGGGCACGACTGATGGAGTGTTGCAGAGATGGATGACTTTCTGGCAGGTCCTTCCATCTCTAAAAACATATTTATTTGTTTCATTATGAAATTCTTTCTGAAACACAACAAAATGTGGACAAAGTGAAGGGATCTCAATACTATTTGAAGACAATGCATGCATTCAATAGTCCAAGATCGTTCAATAGTTCATTACATATAATAAACAAACACAGAGGTCTCAGTCAAAACATTGACAGTACACTATTAGCACTCATCATGGCATTTCAATTGAATCATTGTGAAATGTAAAAACAAAGGGTGATATTATGAATATAGAGATATATCTTGTTACAGTTATCGCTTGGAGTGTAGCCCAGTTATGAAAAAAGAAATTTGAAACAGAGCAGTGACAGGTGTCCATCAATATTCATGGTATGTCAAAACATATTATATAAAATATTAGACTGCCCAAAAGAAGTGTCAGATTTTGTCAGATCATTACCCAATTGAACATCTCTAGGATGGTTTAAAAGGACTTATTACAAACATTACATTCTCAAAAAGTACTACTTTCAAAATATATAATACACTGATCTACGGGGTCTGATATCATTATTGGTCAATATGCATCTACTTATCTGCGAGTGTTTAAGTCATTTCCACAGGATTCTACAGTATCTACTCCCATTAAAAACTATTGGTTGAAAATAAAATATTGGTTAATGGAATGTGGATTTCCATTTTTAAATGGGAAACATCAAGTAAATAATGAGTATGGGAGCAGCACATACTGTCTATCACCAGGCAAGTAAGTGACCCTTTCCTCATAAAAATACACACATTAACTGGACAAGGCCCGAATGTAAAACTGACAATTGGAAAATATTGGTGCATGCACAGTAAAAGAACATTCTATGGACAATTATGGACAAATCCCACATTTCTCAAATTGGCACAACACTAGGAGAGCATTGGATGACTTTTCCAATTCTTGGGATTGAACTAATCAGCAAGATCAGATGGTTTGGCAGGGACACACTGAACACGTCCCTCAAATTGAGGGAATACAATGAATATCTAAGTAATGTTTCACACATCATAGAACGGTCTGGAATTGAGACAGGATTTAACCATTTCTCTTGAAGCTGAGCTAAGGATGTTGGGTAACCCACATTGAATGCTAGCCTTTTTCGACAAACTTACTTGACCAATTTTCCCCACACCGGTTATGCATTCTAAAATCCAGCCATGTATGAAGTATGGCTTGTAAGCCAGTAATTATGATTCCATGTGATTAAGAAGATGCATGCTCAAATGACATCAGATATTATTACTTATTTCATTAATGATGGTGGCTTTATTAATGGCTGCACAGTATGACCTAAACCTCTGCAGGATCCATAGAAACAGAATCCCTGCATCCCGTTCCTTTAGTCTTTTTACTAGGTAGACCCAAAATGGTCATCAGGACAGCATTTATGGCACTAAAGTAGATTGGAAACCCATCTTAGGATCCAATTTATATGACCATGTCCTGCAGCACAAGTGCCCTCTCCTGCCATTATCACATTAACAGGTTACGGAGGTTTCTGTTGTCCCTCGACAAAAACAACAACATCCAATGGCCGCCAGTGCCAGCGAGCCATGTAGCCGGCCCAATTGCCCTACACTGCCCTTGATTCTGGCACTAATCTGGGTTCCTGTTGGGGCACACAACTTAAGTCCTGTACTGTCCGAAGAGGATGCACAACCTGCTAGTGCCCTCGTCCTTTTACATAAGCCCGGGTCGGGTCCACTCCTGACTGTGCTCACTGCCTCCCTCCCACTCTGTCAATCCATCTCTAATCCCTGTCCAGAGTCCACGGGGCCAAACGATCCTCTATAGAGGAGAAATAAAGCAGGGATTTAGCCCGGGAAAAGGATTAACACTTCCTGTTGGCACAAGGATGGCAACAGATGCACCCGCATACATGTACACACATACACACACACACCCCCTGTCGTCCCCCCTCCTCTTCTCCATACTACATGGTACCACAGAGAAATCACCCAAACCTTCCTTTTGCCCCTTGATTTATAAAGCAATTCTATGAGAATACAGAAATACTGTATTTGGATACTGGGCTATTACAGTACTATTGATGTGCCATGTTCACACAAAATCTGAAATAACTTCCCTCACAGAAATTACTTGGCAAGGATAAATGAAAACTTTAATGTATATATTTGTAGGATACAATAGAGGAAGTGTACCAGCCTGTTTCAGAAAAAGTTGGAATGCTGCATTAAATGCACCTTTTTCACGGCGCCTACAATTCCCAAAAATTATTTCAAATTTTGATTTGTCAAACCACAGGACAGTTTTCCATTTCGCCTCAGTACATCTTAATTGAGCTTTGGCACAGAGAGGGTGGCAGCGTTTCTGCATCTTGTTTATATATGCTTTTTTTGCAAGATAGAGATTACATTAGCATTTTTGGATACAGTGACCTACTGTGTTAACATACAACGGTTTTCGGACCTGTTTCTGAGGCCATGCAGTGATTTCCACTATAGAATATTGTCTGTTTTTAATGCAGTGCCACCTGAGGGTCCAAAGATCACAGCCATCCAATATTGGTTTTCGGCCAAGAAATTTCCAGATTCTCTGATAAACTGGCAAAGATCCTAATCTTGGTATTGTTGAAATGATTTCAATGTTTTTGAGGGGGGACTTTGTCTTTTTATGTCTTATATTTTCATCTTGGACAGCTCAAAATTTGAATGTTAGCTAAAGAGCTGCTCAAACCATAAATATTACCTCAGATCTAGCCTCAAACAGCATTGTCTACTTGTAAGAATACAGGCCTATATACACCACTTTTAGCCAGTCAAGTCAACTTTTAAGGTAACACATTTCAGTAACGCACCACCTGTGCCCTCAAAAGTTCATGCCACACGCATCTGCTTCTCTGCTCTCACCTGAGTAGGGTTGACGTGTTCCTGCTGCTGGTCCTCTACATACACTGTGTACATCTGAGCACTTAGCTTGAAATTCTCATCTCCCAGCTTCACTTTCTGTGAGTGCAACAATAATTTTCTCCTCAAAGTGGCATCTACGCAAGTTGAGACTAATTTGACAGCATACATCTATGAAAAATGGCGGAGGGGCTGAAAGGGCTTGGCCAGGTATGGCTGCCACTGGAGTGCCTGCCGTTTTCCTTTATTGATGACGTTATTGATGATTTTTAACAGTTAATTCTTAAGTGCACGGAAACTTCTTGTTTTCTAAGGTACAAGCAAATTCCTCTAAAACCCTTTGAATAGCGCTTAATTTACAGTTGAACAATGACCACACACATACAGGCCATAGCCTAGTGACGTTTTCAGGGTAAAAAAGTGGAAAGTGCTTGACTTGCCAAGTCAATCTACAGATTTAAACCCAATTGAACACATCTTTAATTTGCTGAAGTTGAGACTTAAGTCAAAAAGGCCTGAAAGTAAATAAGTTGGGATGATGGCAGTACCAGCCTGGCAGAGCATAACCAGATACGATGGTGGGGTCAGTGGGTGGCAGACATTAGGCAGTTGAATGCAAAGGCTATGAAACCAAATACTAAAGTGCGTAATTTGGGAATTACATGAATCTGGCCCACAGTATTTGGTACCCTGAAGTAGGGGGTCTTTATATAACAAGAAAAGGAACCAGACCAGCCTAGTTCTGGTGGCCCGGAATTAGAAGAGATACATTTTTATGCCCTAGCTGGATTTGATCCGTAGTTTTCTATGTGGCAGTCTGTGGCTTTAACCACTATGCCATTATGCTATTTAAACAGCGGGTGTTACACGTGCTACATGTGTAGAGATGTGGTGTCCAATCAGTTCTGCATTGTTAAACCAATTAGTTAATTTTCACAGATAGTCGATTTTGAAGATATTGTCCCACAGTTCTCGAAACTAATTCCCTACATTAGCAAACATCCAAACAAACAACAGGTATAACAGGGTCGCTACAGGGTCGATTATGTGGATATATTCAGGAGTGTACTTGAACTTATAGAGCAGCTTGCTTGTCAGTTAAAGAAATATTTGCAGTATACTGTCAAATAACAAATGTTTACTACAAAAACTGTCTTGTGTTACCTATGATGACAACACATTGATACTCACTTATGCTGGCTGTGTTTGGGCTTATCAGGGACCAGGCGAAACCAGCCTTCTTCCTGTTGGGCTGACTGAAGCCGGTTGATATTGAACAGTACCTAAAAGAGGGCAATATACAGCAACATATTTGTTTTTACATTATATTTTAAATCAATTTATTCAAAGTGAAAAATTATTCACTTTTTTATTAATACAGGGTGATCAATAATCTTAATTATCTATCAGGCTAAAATGATGCTTGATGTTAACAATGTAAATTGTTAATCAAGTATAATTTCTTTCCAATCTTCTCATATTACTGAATTACAAATGCTACATTGAAATGCTACATGTCTTTCTATTTGATATTTTAGTTTGAAACACATACACAAATACATATGTTTCTTTCATAAGGACTAATATTAAAAAAATGGCAGCAACACATAAGATCATTTGTTTGGCACAAATAGAGCACAAACAATTTAAGTTATTTTCCCTGAGTGAAGTTGGTATTTTCCTGGCGTTTAAGACATAATAACATAACTATGGAAAGGGAGTAAAGTCAATGCGCAATCCAGTCGAAATTTAGATTATGTAACAAAAACAGTAGCAGCACAAACTAAACTTTTACCAGCTGTTACCTCCCTGGATGTTTTAGAGTTTGGAGCACAATCGAATAAGCCTATTTTGAGTCAATTTAGAGCAGGTTGGGGAGCTGGTGACATCATCACCTATAATTAAATGTCTAATATTTAAAACTCTGAAGCCACATATTGAAAATGTACATGACACAAACCGGTACAAACAAAGCAAACCAGACTATTTTGGTTGACTTTGGAGCATTTTTGAGGGCTGAGTGACCTCAGATTGACTTATAGAATATTATTTATTATCTAAAAAAGTACAGTGCAGCTTTGCTGTAGCGGAACAAACAGTGCTGAACATGCTAATTAGAGCCCGGGACAGAGCTGAATGAGTGGTTGGAAAAAATTACTATGTCCATTCCAAGGGAATTTGGGATACGATTTTTAGGCAAACTAACCTTTTAAGTGGCTTGGAGTAATGGTGCACCCATCAATCATAACAAGCACTGTGTATAAACTCTCCAGACATGGGAGAGTGGCAAGAAAGAAGCTGTTATTCTAAAAGTACCTTCTGAAAGCATGTGTGTCACTATTTAAATTGAAAGAATGTATGGAGCAAAATACAGGGATATCAAAGGAGTGAATTCACCCTATGGACAGTGCCTCTGACTGCCATATGGGTATTTATATGTGTACTTGAACTTACTGAGCAGCTAGTATATCACTTCAAGACAAATTCAACCTTCTGCAGAACAATAAAAGCACAGGTCCAAAGAAACACTGGTGTGGCTCAAGAAAAAGTTGAATATCCTATATCATTGTACAAAAAAGTATTGTCAGTGTCAGTGTTGTCAAATAAAATAATACAGTAATACCACTTTTACTGCTTTTAATTCACTAATATGAGTGAATTAGTAAGCAGTTTGAATGCTTTTGCAAGGCATTTAATGTTAAAGTCTCACTATTCAAGTGTAACTAACAAGTCTTCAAAAGTCTGGACTCTGTCAAAAGGTTAGCCGGTTAGCCGGCTTATTGTTCAGAGGATTATGGATTTTAATTATTCCTGATTCCAACTGAGACTTCACAAATTTCTTGGATGTAGTCCCAACAGGACCTATTACCTTTCCCAGGAAGTCATTTTTGCTGACCAGGTCCCAGTCCCATAGCTCTACACTCAGAGGTGTGTCAGGGGGGGCATCGTCCAGCTCAAACTCAAAGCATTCATTCCAACGGGGGTAACAGGACTTCTTAATCACCTGAAACCACAAAGTCATCAATTTCTAAGTTCCTGTACGGATCTCAGGTTTTCCAGGTTTTCCTCTATAAAATTATTGACTGGCTTCATGTAAGGACAATGAACTGAGATGTTCTCTATCTTACCGCGCTTTCCTGGGTTTTGCCGTTATATCGTACTCTGACAAAAGGATCGGATGCTCCATTCCTGTCTTTTTTTGCAAGGTCTCTAAAGTGCAAAACCACACAAAAACAAATGTTTTTAATTGGTTGACACTGACAGATTACTTCTACATTCTCAGTCAGACCTGTGTCACTCCAAACAGTATAGTTTTATTTCATCTAGAGCATTAGCTTTAAGATGCACTCTAGGACTTTTGTGATACTTTCGGACTGCATCTTTTAATCTGCTCCGGTACCATACAAGGGTATGGGAAGTTGGATTTGGGAAGGGAGGGAGCTCTACATCATGCAACTCGTACAAGTTTATAAAAAGTTCAACTGCTGTCCAGTGGAGGTACAGGAGCTCAGCTCCCCCAGGTCTCATGTCAACCAGATATAAAGAAGCTCAGCTCCTGCTGGCTCCACCCTATTTAACCCCCGGTACACAGAACCAATGGAATAGTCATGAAACATATAAAATGACATTTCTGAGCCATGGACCCAACTGCAAGTTTCATCTGCAAATCACCACAGTGTACTGTACAAGTATGCATTTATTTTCAGTGCTCTTACTATTACGGAGTTGTGTGGTCATCTGACCTGGCCACCTTAAGATTAATGCACTAACTGGAAATTGCTGTGGATAAGAGTGCTTAATGTAAACAACACCCTCCCACACATTATTTGAGATTATGTCAGTATGAGTGCATTGAGGATGAGCTCAGAGAAAGTGACACTTCTAGTGGTAGTACCTAATGTCAGCCAAGCATATGGCTGTCTTCATCAGGTGGGCTGTAATAACAACAGCACAGACACCCCACATCCCAGGTATTTATGATGATAAAGAGCACATAGTATGGAGGCTGTGTGCTCCGTAAATCTAACGTTTAAATCTGTGCAAAACATCGATGATTTAAGTCTCCTAAAACAGACTACTGCTTTACTGGTCTGAAGCAAAAGTTGTCAAGGAAATTCAAAAGAAAATAAACTTTATTATTCGTTAGTCAATTTTTAGACAGAAATCCTATAAACTTTCATTAATTGAAGACAGCTAGCATCTATTGGGTTCAATTAGCCACAGAGGACAAATTATAAGGTGATCTAATTTCTTATTAATACAAACAATATATACACAAAACCTCATTGTAACAGTTTTATTTGAAAACCAAGCTGTTGGCATATAGAGTGAAAATAAAAAATGCTTCACTATCCCAGTACTATGTCTCAATAACAGAACCATAGGGGACTACTGAACATCCTCCATGTCTTACCTGGCCTCTAATACTTGGCAGCGGAGTATTTTGGGTACATCCCCGTCCCCAACCACTGACATCTGGAGGTGAATCTCTCCCTGTACCTCCTCATCTGGGTCAACCTCAGTTAGGTTCAACCAGCGATCCACCCCTTTAATACATAACACACAGTTCAATTAGCATGGAGATGTGTGAGCAATGCACAGACAGACAGCTATACATTATCTGTGAATAAAGCAAATACTTGATTCTGAGTAGATCTTGAATCCATTGTAACCCTGCCCTCAACCTCCTCCAAAATGGAACAGATCAGATATATGCACTGCATTTTGTACAGGACTACTGTACTCTGAATTAATATTCAACCTAGAAAATCTTTTAATATAATAGTAATATTGACTATTGACAAATGTGGGAGTTGGATGTGTGTAGGCAGACTCATGAGCCACTGTAGCCCCTCATGACGAATATGGAAATAATGTTGTATTTGTTCACTGACTCATGTCATGTCCTGTGTTTACCCTTGTGGAACACTAAAAAAAAGGTTTTCTCCTGATTTATATTCCTGCGTCTGTCTTTAGTCAGGCTCCATTATTCTTTATTGCAAGCTGAGTGTGGGACAAAAATAAATCCAGCGACAACCACAATCACATTTCCACAAAGCAAGATGGAAAAAAGCCATGTAAGGCCTTTTTAGTCAGTCTTTGTTTCCAAAGATCTTTGTTTAAATGGACTGTGCGTGGGTTACAAGCAATTGGAACATTGGTCAATGGTCTGGGCAAAGATGCAGTATTAGTCGCGTCCTTAATGAGAGTTGACTGGGTGGTTAGTCACAAAACCAAGACAAAAATACCTTTGTTTGTTGCTATGCCATTATTATTATTATTATTATTATTATTATTAACTTCATTTGAATGCTTGTCAAATATTCAACAATATGTAAAACAAATACTTACATCTATATCGATACATTTATGTAAAGAAATAATAATACAAAATCTAAATACTACTCACAGAGCAAGTGGTAAGGCACAGACACAACCTTTTGCTTTGTATCCCTAACACCTTTGAAGCATTATGCAATCTTAAAGTTGGCCTAGGTTTAGTCAAAATTACATATTTCACTAATTATGTTAAATTATGCTTTCAGATATAAAAGTCAACAAATTTAAATTGATCATTTTGGTCGCTTTTTTGGTCTGGGATTCAAGGGAAATCATTCTATCCCTAAATAATCTCTTGTGGACAGATTTTCTTAGACAGATTAAATCAGAAATGATAAACTTTTGTTTGACTTCAAAACAACCAAGAATATTCTCTACATAATTGAGAAGTTCATCAAAAAAAGAATAGGCTTCCATTTCAGGGCCCATGTGTATGATTTGCACCATTGATAAGCTCAGGAAATGATCAACAATGTAGAATATCATTTTCATTTTGTGGTTAACACACTACTTCTATATTAATGTTAATGTGTACTGGTAGTCAATCACAGACAATATATCCAAATGACCCATGTTGTAAATTTTATGCCACTTTTTTTGCTAATCTTTATCAAAGCTGCCAATCAGTTTAGAGGTGATTGTACAGTACCCAGAATTTTCGTGGATCTAACCTTGGCAGAGGCCTACAGGCATGAGTGAAGGATCTCATCCATTAAAGGGTTCAAACTGTGACTAGTAGATACACACCCATCCACCCCAATGCCCATTCTCTAGCCTTTTAAGCCTTGACTTGCCTGCTTCAGTGTAGTCACAGTCCTTTCTCATTCCCCCACCCCCTCAACCTAAGCAGAAGTTGGCGAAAAATTGCCCATGGGCCTGGCAGTAATGTTATTAAGAAAATAAATTCACCCCTTTTTCTCAGAATTTTGTGGTTTAAAATTAATTAGTAATTATGGCTTTGTCTTATCATAGTAATTCCCAGGAAGAACTGGAAAGATGGAGATAAGCATCCAACGAAGCAAATCCTGCCAATCTAACACTAACCCTAACCCCCAGTATAATCCTTAAAAATTATCATTATCACGTTTTCAGGAAAAGCTTCTCTTCACAAAAGTAACATTTTCCTTTCAGAAACAAATCCTTTCTGCTAAATGTATATTTGTGTTTATTTATTGACCAGGTTAAATTTTACCATTTCAATTTGGTACCACTGACCAACAAAATTATAGATATTTAGAATTGAGAATGCATCAACAATTTTAAAAAACTTTTTTGCAAGAGTTTGCCGTGAAATTTAACCAATTTTAGACCTTGTCAGAGATCAAATGCAACCCTAAAGGCACAATTATTTTGATATTCCTGCTCACAGCCTGCATCTCTCAAGGTTATTTCCACAGTAGTCCCAAGACACCTCAAAGTGCCTGCCCCCAGCACAGAAGCACATTCACACACTGTCATGCAGCATAACATTGCCTGACATCACACAAAATAACCATATTTACAGTGGGGCAAAAAAGAATTTAGTCAGCCACCAATTGTGCAAGTTCTCCCACTTAAAAAAGACGAGAGAGGCCTGTAATTATCATCATAGGCACACTTCAACTATGAGAGAAAAAATGAGAAAAGAAAATCCAGAAAATCACATTGGAGGATTTTTTATGAATTTATTGGTAAATTATGGTGAAAAATAAGTATTTGGTCAATAACAAAAGTTAATCTCAATACTTTGTTATATACCCTTTGTTGGCAATGACAGAGGTCAAATGTTTTCTGTAAGTCTTCACAAGGTTTTCACACACTGTTACTGGTATTTTGGCCCATTCCTCCATGCAGATCTCCTCTAGAGCAGTGATGTTTTGGGGCTGTCGCTGGGCAACACGGACTTTCAACTCCCTCCAAAGATTTTCAATGGGGTTGAGATCTGGTGACTGGCTAAGGCACTCCAGGACCTTGAAATGCTTCTTACGAAGCCACTCCTTCGTTGCCCGGGCGGTGTGTTTGGGATCATTGTCATGCTGAAAGACCCAGAAACGTTTCATCTTCAATGCCCTTGCTGATGGAAGGAGGTTTTCACTCAAAATCTCACGATACATGGCCCCATTCATTCTTTCCTTTACACGGATCAGTCGTCCAGGTCCCTTCGGCGAAAAACAGCCCCAAAGGATGATGTTTCCACCCCCATGCTTCACAGTAGGTATGGTGTCCTTTGGATGCAACTCAGCATTCTTTCTCCTCCAAACACAACAAGTTGAGTTTTACCAAAAAGTTCTATTTTGGTTTCATATGACCATATGACATTCTCCCAGTCCTCTTCTGGATCATCCAAATGCTCTCTAGCAAACCTCAGACGGGCCTGGACATGTACTGGCTTAAGCAGGGGGACACGTCTGACACTGCAGGATTTGAGTCCCTGTCGGCGGAGTGTGTTACTGATGGTAGCCTTTGTTACTTTGGTCCCAGCTCTCTGCAGGTCATTCACTAGGTCCCCCCATGTGGTTCTGGGATTTTTGCTCACCGTTCTTGTGATAATTTTGACCCCACGGGGTGAGATCTTGCGTGGAGCCCCGGATCGAGGGACATTATCAGTGGTCTTGTATGTGTTCCATTTTCTTATAATTGCTCCCACAGTTGATTTCTTCACACCAAGCTGCTTACCTATTGCAGATTCAGTCTGCCCAGCCTGGTGCAGATCTACAATTTTGTTTCTGGTGTCCTTTGACAGCTCTTTGGTCTTGGCTATAGAGGAGTTTGGAGTGTGACTGTTTGAGGTTGTGGACAGGTGTCTTTTATACTGATAACAAGTTCAAACAGGTGTCATTAATACAGGTAACGAGTGGAGGACAGATGAGCCTCTTAAAGAAGAAGTTACAGGTCTCTGAGAGCCAGAAATCTTGCTTGTTTGTAGGTGACCAAATACTTATTTTACCGAGGAATTTACCAATAAATTCATAAAAAATCCTACAATGTGATTCTCTGGATTTTTTTTTCATTTTGGCTCTCATAGTTGAAGTGTACCTATGATGAAAATTACAGGCCTCTCTCATCTTTTTAAGTGTGAGAACTTGCACAATTGGTGGCTGACTAAATACGTTTTTGCCCCACTGTATGTGATTGTTTATAAATTGGAATTATGCCCCTCTTCAAAATGTAATGGATGATGACCAAGCTGCCTTCAGTTAGAACTGTGATGGGGTTAGGGTGAGGTCCCCATTATTTGTAACAGAGAGGCTGCAGATAAAAAAATTAGCGCAGAGGATTCCTTCTTTGAATGTGAGGGTCACATTCTGGACTTGAGATAGGATCTCATGTAGTTTTGATACGTTCACTTCAGTACTGCCTTCCCAAATAGGCCATCTATTATGGCATGCTATTTGGGACACAAATCAAACACAAAGAGGCAGTCTAATGCCAATGTAATGCTATTTCTTTTTGCAAACTTTGGATGAGGAGGCAGACAGGTTAATATATCACAAAAAGCAGCAGGTAGTCTGTAGTAGGCTTTGGATATTTCTACTAAAAGTAGGCAATTGCAAACATAAGCACAACAGTAATTTTGGTGGCATAACAAACATAAATATGACACAGACAGGTTGTGTTATGAACATTGACCTTTAAGTTACCACCTTATCATTAAGAATGAGGTTCCAACATGTATTGTGAGTTTGACAATTTATCTATTTCAATCTATTGCTTTCACCCTGTTTTCATCTCCATTTCTGAGACTCAGGAGAGTCAATGTCGAGATGTGTGTCTTCGAAGCACACTTAATGTTGTTGTTCTTGCCAGTTCTCACACAACCAGGAAGTCTAAACCGGAATTTTCACGCGTCAGAGAGAACATTCTCCGGCGTTCTACCTCTATTGATCTCACAGGCACCGAAGCTGCCACAAGAGGTCTCTAGTGGGTTGCAAGGCAAGGTAACCGGTTTTAATTACCGGTAGTAATCCCCCAAACCCAGACAGTGCTGGCCAATTGCACTGCCCATGGAGAGAACCCTGGACGAGCAATATTTTGATTTTTAAATTGAGCCAATGAGGCCAGGTTAAAAGACAAATAATTATTATTTGCTGCACTACACTTTACAAACACACTTAAGGAAAAATGTATATGCATTTGTGACTGTGGAAGCACTTTTAAATGTATACATTTGCAGGCCACTTTACATTCACAATCCTAGCTAAATACAACACCTTATTTTCTGGTGATGAGCCCAGGAATACAGAAAAGCAACCATGGCGCATAAATAACTCCATGGAGCATTGTGTATCCTGTTCCTGTTTCTGTGAGTGCTGGGGAAAGTTGACTAACACCATAATCTAATCTCCATCTTTGCATGGGAGTAAACTGCACCAGCATCATGACACCTACACCCCCCGTCCCCCCCACACGTCACGATAATAGATGACCCTGCTGTGTAGCGTGACTCAGCCCCCCCCCCCCACAACTCTATTTTCTAACCTCTGTAGTCGCCCCTGTGTTTTGCTAGTGACTCAGCCTGCCGACTCTAATTTAACCCACCAGGTAGAGAGGGTCAGACAGACAATGGCTCAAAGCAGCCGTTTTTCTAAGAATTTGACCACCATGTCTGGGTTTGCAGCACTTTGAAATAACCCACTGGAATTAAATGGCCCGTCATTTATTAGAAAACAGAATTCAGTGCATTTTATAAGCTCTCCCTCTGATACATTCTAAAATAGAACTCCATTTGGCCAATAGATCATTGGATTTGATGGTTGATCATTAGCTCTCCGCTTTCGGACCTTTCTAAAATCTGTATTGCTCTCTTGCATTAGGTTAACACTCTAACATAGACTATATATCCATCAATATGAACAATACGGCAAATTGGGAAATGAGGGAATTGCTCATTGCACTGCACACTTGTGCACTGGTGGATACAGGCAGCACATGTCAAGTTTAAACATTGTGACATTGGGATGTTTTCATCATTGACAGTGGCTGTCTATCATCATCACTACATAGTTATGGTTTACCATTGCCAAGCCCTAGCCTCTGAGAACTCTAAAGTTGCCCAATTTTGGAAATTAGGTTTTAGTTTAGGGCAAAATGTTGTGGACATGTTTTAATCTCTCGACATGTTTTACTGTAGGAGTTTTTTTTAAATCAAATCAGGGTCTACATTTTGCCTTTAGAGAGAACTCTTACCTTGTGGGTTTGCAGCTAAGACTTCCTTACTGATGGACACCTTTCCGATGACATCATCACGGCTAGAACAAAAGAAATTCTACAAATTAGTTAAAGGGACACTGTGTAAAATCACGCCTCGATCGTTTACAAGGCTGAACTTAAACAAAACCACTTGTCTCCTCTCCTCTAATGAAACCGGAATAGTATTAGCCGGTTTTAGTTTGGGTTGGCAGGGGCGAGTTTCTAATGCGAGTATGAGGGGACTACACATCAATACAAACTGCTAGACAGACCGACAAGGACAATATATCAGGCGAAACATATTTTAAACGATAAATAACTTTCAGATGTGTTTTGGTTATTTATGTTTACATTTATGCTTGAAGTACAATATGAATCTTACAGATGGCTCCTTTACATTCCACTGTACCCCAGTGTCAATAACGAACATTCCTAAGTGCCTGCAGCAGGTAATGTATGTTTACCACAATGCACGCAATGCATGCAAATGTTTGCATCTTCTTAATGTCAGCAACCACATAGTTGACATTAACTAACCTACTCCACAGAAATAAAATAGATGATTATTTACCCCCTTCAAAGCAGAAATGTTATAAGCCTTAAATTAAAAAAACAGGGAGGGGGACATCATGTATCTGACTAATTAGTAAAAGGAATATAAACAACACTAATGTATAAAAATATCATCAAGTATTGCTGTGGCAGTGATATAAAATCTGAAAAGAGATGCAACCTCATTACCTAAGTGAGTCCTCATCCAGTACGTGGAAGGAAACAGTATGGAAGGATGGAGGTAGGTGAACATTATATTCCTCCCCCCAAAAGGGAGACAGCGTCTTCCATATTGTAGCCGTCCTTGGAGAAAACAGAAGGTCATACAGATTTTAACCATGTAAAGGCATATTGACAAAATCATTTTCATAATATGCATGCATATTAGATGCCTCCTTAAATAATAAGAAATGTAGTCTCCATATTGATCTAGCTTTATTTGCCAGGTATGTGCACACATACGAGGAATTTGACTCATTATACAGACTCACGATGTGCTTACTCATAAAAGACTTAAACAAAGGACACTCAACAAGAGTCACCGACTGCAATATACAGTACACATAAATACACAAAATAAACCAAGCAACAACATAATAAGACTGGTTAGACAGTAGTGAAATGAGCAGGGTATAAAGGGTGCTGGGAATAAATATGATTGAGCAGGTTTAATTATTTACATGACAGTGGATGTGATCTCTCTCTCTCTATATATATATATATATATATATATATATATATATATAGCAGAGTGCAAACAATGGAATTAATAAATAATTTGAGTGCAGGTGTAATGTACATGAGGTAGGTGGAAATGACAGATGCAGTATATATATACAGCATGAACAAAACTGAATTGCAGGATGACACATTTTCTTAAATAAATAAGTAGTAGACAAGTGAATGTTAGGGTCAGAGTTACTGGGTGGTTATACAGGGATTGTGCCTGGCACTAAGGGACTGAAGTTGACTGTTCATTAGAGTTATGGCATGTGGATAGAAATTATATACAGTATACATCTCTGAGGGTGTGTAAGTGTGTGTGTGTGAGTGAATGTGTGTGTTAAACAATAGCAGAAATTTAAATGTCCAGTTTACTGACATTTTAAATATCAGTTTACTGTCATGGATCAAAGACAATATACCTTGAATGTTAATATTATATATATTATGTTATTCGTATTATTAATAGTATTCATATATTTATAGCATATCCAGAAAAATTCAAAGCGCTTGAATTAGCAAATCTAAATAATTCAATTAAACAGCTGGGATAGAGAAGGTCTGGACAGCAAATTTCTGCCAGATTTGAAGGTTTTCAGTTAGTAAAGCTAGATGATAGCTAAGAAGGATGCATGAGGTCAACAAGGGGGCATTTCTTTCAAAGGCTGGCAGGTAACACAGTTCACTCTGTTTTGGGTGTCTCACTGCTGTCTGACAGTGACTTCTCCAAATCTGTTGACTCTCTGATGTTATAGTATCAGATGAGGTTGGTTTTTGAGCTCTCCACTCACTCATAATGATGGCAGGTGATCAAATCATCACTTTAACATGCATGCAATGTACAGTAGTGAATTTAACCTCATAGGGGTCAGGAAACCATGGATACAACAATAATTTGTTGTATTAAAATCCACAATACACTACTGTAGCCAACTAACTTGGTAGAGGTGCTAGCTAGCAAACTTCAAAAAGCAAAACAAAAACACATAGAAACCAATCAAAATCAATACAAATCTGATCTGACAATTGAAAACTAAAAAGAAAGTAAAAAGGCTAGGCTTTATACTTCTAACTTTTAAAACAGCAGGGACATCCAAAGCTAACAATGTCTGAAGTCAATTTATTTTGAAATGGTGTGGGTGTCCCCCGACAACTGAATCACGTGGGTGTACACCAGCAGTCTTTTTTTTCATTAAAAATATTACCGTGAAAAGACTGACAATGAGACAACATGACATGAAATAGCAAGCATTTTTTTAAATTGCAATGAAATGGGTTTTTGGAGTATAGTTTCACACATGTATACTTGAATTACAAACACGAGTATAGGACAAATTAACAGATTTGGTACTGTATGTGTTATCACTGTTAACTTTCACTACACAGCTACTTTGTCTGTCCTAAGTAATTCTCAACTACCCCTTCACCTCAAACTGTAACTCACCTATTACCTAATGGAATCGACAGACTGCGTGCGGCCACTACAATATTTTACATTTGGCCTCCATTCGGCCATACCAGATGTCACAGAGTTAAACATTGACAAGCAAAGCTGTCCATTTCTCAATCTACTGTTCTGTCTACAAAAGATTGTCTGGCTGAAATGACTGACTTATTGCTCATAACAACAAAGGCTTGGTTAAAGATAATGGTTAAACTGTTCTAATCCTTTTAGAAATCCCAGTCCTCAATAGATAGGGTTTTTATTTTATCCAGGCAAACATGATGGATTTCAACATGCATCACAGCAGATAATCCCAAGCACATTTTGTGTAATTCACACACATACCTTATGATGGCCTCATTGTCAATCCTCACGATGCAGTATGGATCACTGCTTCCAGTTCTGCAAAGGAAATAGTTGAGAGCATGAATTCACTGAAACTCAAAGGCGATGTCAAATGGTAAGGCACTACACTAAGTCATTCCAGTTTGTTCCCAAAAACATATATATTCCTAGTATTTCATATTTCTGTATTTATATGTCACTTACACACATAATCAGTACTGTTTCTGTTTTTTGACACACTGTAATAAATGCTTGCGGAAATGTTGTGCGTGTTATAAATTATGAAAGTCCTTATATGGGTACCCTTCATAGAAATTGTTACAAACATTTACACATAAAATACATTTTGGTCCACATTAGACAAAGGCTTCAAAGATTCATACACTTCACAAATAACATCCATGGTACCACTGCAGACTGATGGATGGGCATACCTTCTGCACCAATGCAAACCAGGTCCGCATGGTGCCAGAAAATATGAAAAGATGGTATAAGCATATTGAAATGTAACCGTTTATTTATTGCTGTGGTACAAAGTCAGCCTCTGTTGTGTGCATGCGGTTTGGTATGTGTGTGTGTTTCCTTTGAGTCGAAGCCTGTGGTGAAAGGGCACCCGATGTCTAAACAGCATCCCCAGTGTAGCCTTTGCAGCCTCCCAGTTCAAAAGAGCCATTCTGAGTACAGGCAGACATCACAACCGGTCCAGGTCAGCTGCTGGCCTTTAAAACCACAGGCTACGTCAGAAGACACTGTATCCTCTGTCAGCGCCCTATGTAGGGAGTAGGGCCTAAAGAAGCATTTAGTAGCAGGGCATGTGCAAGAAAATGTGCTTGTTCATTGGATTTAAAAACATGTGGTTGACATCTAACGTGGTTGGTGTGGAGGGCACGACAGTAGGACCTTTCTATAAATCAAGGAGTAATTGTATTCATTTATTGTTACTTTATTATACCAGGCAAGGCAAATAAGAACAAATTATTTTTTATAACAACAGCCAGACAGAAGATGTATGGCAGCAACACATAACGGATGGAAATGTCTAAACGGTAGATGCTTTGAGAGTGTACATTGAAGTATGATCATTTAGCAGCTCCACACATGCAATTACTCAATGCTTCTACCATACTGTTCATGCGCCCCTATGCTAGTTGACATTTTTGTACTTCACAGCCATAGCTACAAAATTCAATGCTACTACAAATATTGCTGCTAGATTACAGTACTCTTTTATAACTGCTTCTATGTACAATGTTATGTATTTTCTTGCTTAATCCACTTGAAATGTT
Organism: Esox niger; assembly: GCA_016801105.1. Taxonomy (NCBI): domain Eukaryota; kingdom Metazoa; phylum Chordata; class Actinopteri; order Esociformes; family Esocidae; genus Esox; species Esox niger. The sequence continues at coordinate 26,593 of JACXGJ010000463.1, forward strand.
TTTGCTGGGTGTACATTTTTCTTAAATCTCACTACGTAGTTGTAGTGTGTTAGGCCACCATTCATAAGCTTATTACACTCATGTGTATCTATAATATTCAACAACTCTACCAATTGCTGCTAGTTCACACTTATATTGCTGCCATACTCGCCATATCTAAATGTTCGATAATATTACCCAGACTGCTGCTGTATCAATAATACTACCCAGATTAATGCTAGTTTACAGTTTACTCTTTTTAAACTGCTGCTGGTTTACAGTATTATGTATATTGTTACTTTATTATATTATGAAGCCCACCTTACACTCTAATAGGCTTTGTGGAATGTTCACTAGTTACTTCAGTCCAATTGTCTTAGATCTTTGTATATATGGGTAGGGGTTGTGCATGGAAAGGACCCCAAAACCATTCAGGCCAGTGGTGGACCTTCAGCTTGGCACTGAAGATGTTCTAATGTTGAAGACATTGTGCATTAACTCCTGTTGCTTGTTCTTTGGGGTTTCAGGCTGGGTATCTGTAATAGCACAATGTGACAACTGCTGACATAAAAAGGGTTCTATAAAATAAATGTGATTGATTCATTGATTTGAAGACACTGTTGTCTTATATCTTCAGAAAAATAGAAAAACGTACACTGTCAGCAAACAATAGGCTAAAAAATGAACTAACCATTTGAGGTGTTAAAATTATACATATCAGTTACCCAAGAGCATTTTGTCATAAGGCTGTGGTTGCATGGACAGAATGGCAGAGGCAAAACGGTCATTGTACTCCATTGTTTAATAAAGAGAGAACAAAATAAAGAAACAAACTCAAAGCAGCTCAAATGACTGGGCACTATAGCCTACGGCTAACAAACCAAAATGAACCACATTCATGTGGGCAAACAGTCAACTTAAATAGGTTCCCCAATTGGAGGCAATACCCAACACCATCCTCCAATTGGGGAGACCCAAGTATATAGAGGTGCCTAGAGGCACCTCTTCTGGCCACGTCCTGACTATGGCCCCAGCCAGTGCGAAGATGGCTAGGGGCATAGCCAGGACGTGACACATTTTTGGCTATAGAATAATCAATGTTTCCCCAACAGGAAATGCAAAAGTATTATTATCTTTACAATGATGAGGTAATCAGATATCAATGAATATGAACTTCAAATCTCTGATTATGTGTGGAGCTTTGGTCCAGTGATGACACACTTGGCTCTGTGGAAGTTGGTTGTCAGACAGGGCTCTGTGCCAGGTGACACTCATGTAACGCCTTGTGGCATGTTGAGAGGCTGCAAGCTCAACTGTTGTTCTTAGCTGGAGATGTGTTCTCCTCCAAGTACGTGGGTTCCAGCGTAGTTCCACACTGAGCAAGCACCGTGATATGAAGTAGAACGGCAAGGCAGAATGTGAATTCATGTACACATCCAAACTATGGCTCCCTTTAGTTCTCTGGCAAGTGATACCATTAGACAAGATCATGATCACAAACTTGAAATGATTAAACTGGGAGTGGAAAAGGGCCAGCAAAATAATCACTTTGAAAAATATGAAAAACCAATAACAAAAATAATCTGATGAATAATCATATAATACATTCATATAATAATCATATTTTCATTACATTTATTATTTGATAAATAAAGTGTATTAGTTCTGTCATGAGGGCAATTTAAAGTGTGGATCTAGGACCTGATGAACATATTAGGAGCTGCAAAGTAAGAAGGTAAGCGGTTACTTATCCCTGGTCCAAAACCCACAACAGACCAAAGGTCAAATGGCTTCAGCAGACTCTTCCAAAGGCAAAACCAAAAACATACCGTACCTCAGAGCAAGTGGCATTTATTGACATTTTGAACTAGTACTGAAAGCAAAGGGATAATTTCAGCAAAGACAGTATGTATCGAAAGTAGAGCACAGATGCTATCTTCAAACATTAAACAGTCAGTGGCTCAGTGAAGCTCTCAGGCTTCTACCAGTCTGCCTGTCACAGCGGGATATTATTGAAGTCTCAGGTGATCCCTACCTACACGTCATACCATTGTCATTCAATTGTTACAGATGTTAACATTCCAAGAAATGTTGTCTACCATAATCATGTGCCCATAAAGTACAATGTTATTACTGGCTCTGTAACTGTCAGCTCAGCTATGATGCACACTGTAATTAGCTCAATTGGTGCTAATCATTCCAATTTGAATTCCTTATATTGATATCCCTTTAATCTTCAAATCACATAAAGATCTTAGCCTGTTGGTGGAAACATAAAATGTTCCTTCTTGATATCTGGGTGCATGATATGAGTCTTGATATTGTGGTTCTCAAAGAGACTTGGAAGTATTCAGCCACAGCAGTGGTTATTTAGTTCAAATTTATGGCATAATGTTCTGTTAAAATTATTGTATTCAATACATAAATGCTGGTTATAGAAAATTCTTAAGATTAAGATTCTTAAAATTTTAGGAATGTGTCTTGAATTGAACCTGACTCCAAACCCTTGCTTGGAGATAGAGAGGGGCAGTTGTCCTGGCTGCTATGTAGAAAAGCAGAGTTTTGTAGTGAATGCGAGCTTCAACTGGAAGCTAGAGTGTGCAAATGAGCAAGGTGACATGGAAGATCTCCTGAGTAGGAAAAATGATATACTCCCTGTCAAACTCTCACACGTACCTCTACCTTTTGAACCACATCTCCTTGAGTAGCTTAGCCTACGCCTTTGAAGCTGTTGCTGTGTCATCCACAATGTATCCATAAATTACAAAAATAAGTTAATTTAAAACACTCACAAATCGGTCGCAGAATGAACAACCATAGTGCCGGTAATATTGTGCCTAACTTTTGATTTATAGGAATTTAGCGATGTAAAGGTAAAAAGCATTAACTGTTGTGTGTTGGGTGTAAGAAATTATCAAGCAGTTAACACTGTATACAAATATCTACAGCTACAAACATGTATTGCAATAACTTTAACAGCGCTAGTCTTTTTACATGGGCATAGCCATATAATATGCACATTAACAAATGAGTTAACCAAACAGACAAATATTTAAAAATCATTGAGATACAATCTCCTCATCAGTTAAGAAACAGTAATCAAACAAACTGTATCACTTTGTCTAAATCTTGTTTGTGCTATTCTTCTTAATTCCACCATGCAAAAGAAAATGTAATCTTTAACAAGAGAATATTAGCGTGGAGTTCCAACATGTTGCTTCATCAGGGACTCACAAAATATTGAGGTCATGAGTCGCCGCAATGTCTTCGGGGTCCTCAATGGTAGATTACAGGCCTGGTCAGGGGGGATTTTACATTAAAAGTAAAGATTTGTTCCTTTGAAGGGAATTTAATTATTTGACAGATGCAGGATTAGTGACAGAAAGGACTGCAGGGCCTTTGAACATTGAATATGGCTGCGGGTGATTGGTTTCTGCATGTAGTTATCTCTCTCTGTGACTGAAAACCTGTGACTGTCAGGTGTTACATGAAACACGGATCTGGTTTTGTCAGTTTAACTGCAGAGGCAACGTTTAGTGTGAACCACCTGCAGTGTTGTGATAGCAACAGTGAAAATTGAAAAGTGTTTGTTGGAAGTGTTTTTTTTTCTTTCCATGTGCTTTTCACAAAACCCATTGATAGCTTGTGTTGAGGTCTCGGACATAGGTAAATATAGACAAGACTGATGGTGGATTCCATGCTGACAAATAAAGTCTGGACACAGTGTGAAGATGTATTGCACCCAGACACGCTGTGGATGATTGGAAAGGGATTGCGGTTTAGTAGCAGCCCCCATTTAAAATTGATAGAAATTCATACATTTGCAGACAAGCATGGTAAATCCACTCAAACTGAGTGAGTATTTTCCACCTCCACATCTACTGTGCTGTAACAGTGACCTGAACCCACAGGAAGAAATGTTTAGTATGATTTTAAAACCTTAATAATATACTGATATTTTGATGGGAAAATCTTGATTTTTGCATATAGTTCTCGAGATAACCTACAGTTGTGTGTAAAACTACATATGAGATGTTTTTATTAGGATAATGTTCATGTTACAAAGACTTGTATGAGTGTGTTTTGTTTTTCTTTATAAAATGTTTTTCAGAATTTAGGACGTTTTACTGTATATATTCTATGTTCTTTGTCATATCATGACCACAATGCTCTAGCAAACAGCCGCTCTATTTAACAATTAATACGTACAGAACTGTCCCTGGCAGCCGGTTTCCAATGGTATGTAAATGGAACTTCTCATATGTTGACATTAAACGTAATCATACGTTTTTTAGGACTAATAGCATTGGGATATGTTGATATTGAACGTAATAGCACTGCTGATAAAACTGCTGAGCATTTTCCAAAATAGTTACATATATACAGAATTCCTGCGATGCTGGGTTGAATTATAACCAAGCAAAGAAATCACAGTTATTACCGTGGATCAAACGTTAACTTATTTTTTATGACAAAAATGTTGGGTCACAAATGCCACGTTTCTTTTGCAGAGCAATGCCTTTGTACAAAACAGTGGAAAAACTGACCGTCCACAGGAATTTCAGAAGTGAAGCCAGAGAGTGAGAATGCTTACAATGGAAAAGCAGCTGAAGAAAACCTAATTAATCTTGAATATAACATCAGAGTAATAAAAATATTGTTACTGACTGAATTAGGAGGAGACTCGTCACAGAGCAACATCTTCATTTGGCAATTATCAGTGAGATGAGGGGGCGAGGTTTCTGTCATTTGATTAGTACCATGCACTGTCATACTATGTTTAGTTAATCTTCAGAGTCTGCTTGTTGCTATTCAAAGCATGAGTTTCTGTAAAGAGATAAAGTGGTGACCTATTTTTGAAAATAGTGTGTGTAGATCAGGAATGATATAGGCTAAAGTTTAACCAGAATAGTATGACAGAGAAAATGAATGACGGGTTTTCCTCTGAGCACGGTTTGTTTTAGTTCAAATTCCTGGTAGCCAGCTCTACAAACATTATACCTGAAATATATGTTTGTTACTCCTGAAAATATGGATTAATACAGCTGTACTTAATACAGACTGCAACAATCATCATTATTCCTGCAATGCAATCTGGTATGCACATTTTAAAGATGTTTTGGTGTCAACAGCATTTCTGTATTTTGGCACAACATGTAGCAACGCATTAAAAATAATAACTGAAAGCAAAATACAACAATTTTTTTCTAAGAGCTGCTAGAGCATGGGAATTCCGCTTTCTGAGTATCCCAAATCAGCCCATGCTACACTCGAGTGCACTCCATCGAGTGCACATGTTGCTGACAAAACCTAAAAGGTGACATCCAGAAAGTGGCAAACAGATCTATAAGTGTCTAATCAGCCCTAAACCCTCAATAAATGTTCCCTCTCAGCTTTGGGACAATGTTTGTAATGTGCATTAATGTGCAAATGGATTAGCATGCAGTAAAGACATCCACATCCAATATCCTACACAAACACACCAGAATGTGCTGGACAAATTTGCAATGCATGATATCAAAAAGCTGATTCAACACCTAGATCGTTAAACCCCTGCTCCTTGTGCTGAGTACAATAAAAGACCACTCCAAAATTATGCCACACAACATCATGCCACAGATATCTCAAGTTTTGAGGGAGCAAGGAATTGGCATGCTAACTGCAGGAATGTCTACCAGAGCTGTTGCCTAATAATTTTATGTGAATTTCTGTACCAGTACCACCCCCACTGTACTACCACCCCCACTGTATCAACACCCCCCAAGTCCCACCGGCCTCACAACCACAGATAACACATTAAGTTGCCAGCCCAGGGGCTTCACATCTGGCGTATTCACCTGCAAGATTGTTATAAACAAGCCACCTGGACAGCCAAAGAATTTTACCACAAACTGCCAGAAACTGACCAGCTTCTTGAATTTACTGCATTTCAGAAGCATACCATTATCGACTTCTGAAGTTAACAACAACCAAAAATACATATTTTCAGTTGCTTTTTACAAACAAATATTTGTAAAAAGCAACTGAAAATATGTATTTTTGGTATAAAATAAATAAACGTTCATCAATATTAGAGTTTTTTTTATGATAGTTTTGTGATGGGGATTTTATCCTTCTAAATCTGGCAGATAAATATAAAAAATTGCCTTAACCTGGAATTCACTATAACTTGCTATCACTAGCTTGCATGGAAGACATTTGGTGTTATTTATATTTTATTTCTGAAAAGGAAAAAGTCTAGTGGTGTTTTAAAGGTCCCGAATGGTACAATCATAGTATTTGGTAGAGGCAAGTTCAACAGGGTGACAAAGAATGAACAGTTAGAGTAGGTCATACAACTGAAAATGTTTTATCATAAATGCCTGGTGTTCTATGTCAAACACTTCCAGACTATGTGAGATAAAGCTGTAAATGTTATACTCCAATTGCAGTGTGTTATCATTGTAACTAAGTAATTGTTATTTGTACTGCCTTAAAACAGTCTAATGTGCTTATAAATGTTTCGTATATAATAAAGTAGAATGTGTGTCCAAAAATACAAATAACTGGCCTTTTTGCCAAACCATGTAAGCAGAGCCGGCCTAGAAGAGTGAATGTCTCTTACTGACTGACTGACTGACTGACTGACTGACTGACAACTCCTTGTTAAATAGCGTAGTGGTTAAAGACGCGGGCTACGAAACAACAGATCCCGCGTTTGACTCCTGTCACAGACTTTCAAATTACGTCTTAGGATTTGTTCAGGATAGACAAACACTTCATTGGCTGCACAATTCTCTCATCATTTCACTTGAAGACAAAGTCAGTTATCGTCACCTATATTGACAGATATCAATGTTATTCACAAATTGCTAATTAGCTGTTAAAACAGAGAGTGGCAAAAGATGATTTGTTCGGGATAGACAAAAATTAGCAGGCTACAATCATCAGTAGTTATGTTATAGGAAGCCTAAAATTAAACTGTTAACTGTAATATTGCTATTTCTATTGCTATTTAGTACTATTTAGTACTAGATGCAGGCCTTCTAATTGTACCTAGAATTTCTAAACGAACAGCTGGAGGCAGGGCTTTCTCCCATAGAGTTCAACTACTGCCAAGTGATCTGATGTTTAAGATTAGAGATGCAGACTCAGTGCAATCTTTTAAGTGCCTACTAAAGACTCATCTCTCCAGCAAGGTCTATGATTAAGTGTAGTCTGTCCTAGGGGTGTGAAGTTGAACAGAAAGGACATGAGCCCTTACATTTTTTTTGTTCCTGGGTAGTAAGTGTTATTTCCTAAAGGCTTATGCCTCAAAAGTATGGAAAATTGCTATTATTCCCCAGAAACTTTGCTTATGTGACCAGGACAGAGACATTTTGAGATGTACCCATTATACAGAACATTCCAGATAGATTCAGTGCTGAGTAAACTTGGCGTACCTTCTAGAACTATCCAGTAATATAAACAGGCCTTAAGCCCACCAGTTGAATTTAGTTCCAGCTGCCTATGTGGATACATTCAGTATGATGAGTATGGCTGGGAGGACATAGGAGACTTCAGAATGGTGGCATTCCTGATGGGTCTCCAAGGTGGTTTTACCATGTTGCCCTGCTATATTTGCCTTTGGGACAGCAGGGACACTATGACTCACTACCACCGGCAGGATTAGCCAAAACAGACAGAGTTCTCTATGGGGAGGAACAACATCAAGTGGAAGCCACTGGTGGAGCTCTGGAACGTGCTGATGCCACCACTGAACATCCAATTGGGCCTTATGAAACCATTTGTCAGAGCTCTAGATAAGAAGTCAGCATCCTTCAAGACTTCTTCCCTAAGCTGTCTGAGGTAAAGTTCAAAGCTGGTGTCTTCGTCAGACCACAGATAAAGAAGATCCTAGAGTGCAATGAGTTCCCCAAGAAGCTCACTAGTAATGAGAAAGCGGCTTGGAACGGCTATGTCGTAGTGGTTTTGGGCTTCCTGGGCAATCACAAGGCAGAAAACTATGTGGAGTTGTTGAGACTGGTGAAGAACTATGGCACATGGATGTCCCTCAAAGTCCATGTTCTTGATGCTCATCTTGATAAATTCAAGACATGCGAGCGTACACGGAAAAGGAAGCGAGCGCTTCCACCAGGATATACAGGAGTTTGAACACTGCTATTCTCAATATTTTGTAGTAACTTATGTATTACTTAAGAATAAATACATGTTAATTTGGATTTATATGTTATTTTCAGACTTTATGGGAATTAAAAGAAACACATTTCCTCATTGGAAATAAGACAATTTCCAAATATCACTGTCCTTACCACTAAAGCAAAGTTTGTGGGGAATAATAGCAATTTTCTATACTTTTTTGCAATAAGCAATAACAAAATAAAACTTACTAGCCAGGAACAAAACTTGTGTTACATAGTGTTCTCTAGGACAACCCAAACATTTCCTTTATATTCTGTTGTTTGTATGTTTTTATTGTAGTATTATACATAGTATTTTATAAGCAACTACAGACATACTGCCCATATAAATTGCTTTAAATAATTTTCCAGGTGGCACAAGACATACACATTTTTTATGACTTCAGTCTAAACCAAATAAAATGATGCAAAAAAATAGTCAGATAAAACAATGGACCGTCACAAATTTTTGTATGCAGTACAATCTAAGATTTTCAAATTACCAGAGAATCAGGCTTGCATTGATTTTGATTATGTTTGAGCACACAAAGCTGTTCTTCCTCCAGGGAGACATCTGCCCACTCAAAGACCTCTCAATCACAGGTGACAACTTCAAAGTGTAGTCCTCCCAGAATAAAAAGAATCATGGAGTGACTATTGGACAGCATCCTGTATTTCTATGCAAACATCAAAGAAGTGACTCACTCCTGTAGGTTCAGGATCTACAACATTTTGTGTATGACCTTACTGCACACAGAAAGTGTGCAGGTTGAAATCCAGGAACCTGTCATCTCATATCTGGGCTACTGAAACACAACGTGGGTTGGGCACCCCGCTTGTGCCATTAAACTACTGCAACATATCTAGAATGCTGAAGCCCATATCGGGTTTTCAACTTTCGCAAGTCCTCCAATGTCACCCGGCATACTCCATTGGTTTCCATTTGAAAGCTTGCTTCTACTACGAGACCATGGTGCTTGTCAATGGAGCAATGCTCAAACCTTACATTCCTACCTACGCTCCTTGTTTGCACAGTTGGTCTTTCGGGTGTTAAAACGAGGAGAGCACACATTCAACCCAGTCAAACCTCTTCTCTGTTTCGTCAACCAGTTCCTCTTTTAGGACATTTATTAATTTTATTTGTGGACTATTTCTGGTACATTCCAAGATTCTCTCATCTTTTCACTTGATGAAAAAGTTAGTTACCGTCATCTATATTAATAGTTATTGTATCAATGTCATTCACGAGTAAAAGAAAAAAGTATGTGGTTATGCCATGAAAGAAAAAAATACGTTCTTATGCCATGAAACGAAATAGCTTTGGCAGACTCACTAGCAATTTCTCAATTCTTAGTAGTAAAGCCTATTACTGGCTAATATGCTGTTAAAACAGCCAGTGGCCAATGCCATACAGTTCATGGACGCTTTTTGTGGTGGAGGTAAACTTAGTAAGAAACGTTAATCAGTTTAACCGTATTAATATCATTCACAGATAGCCAATAAGCTGTTAAAATAACCGGTGGCAAAAGAGGATTTGTTCAGTGTAGTGACAAGAGGCTATACTGATGCTCGGGAAATGTACAGCTCTGTGGTGTAGTGGTTAACGACACAGCCTTCTTTGTGGGCGAACCGGATACGAATCTCGAGTGGGCAGAACTTACTATTGCGGGCCGGCTGAACTTAGCTTGCCTGGTTTCTGGGTTTGTATTAATAGCAATATTCAAGTATTAAAATCAGGGTTACATATTATACAAGTCAATTCTGCCTGTATCATGCTGTTTATGTGCAATTATGTGACATGCATCAACAAGTTGAGAAATAATGATATTTAGGTTACTGTAAATTGTTCAACTTTATTGCTATATTAACGACATCTGCTAATGCAAAGACACTGAGCAAACTGACTAGTACATTTTAATGTTGTAGCAGAGAAAAAAGGGTTCAGGCATACTACAAGTGGGGAAGTCTAGGCATGAATGGTATGTATGGCATTTCAAAGTGCTGATAAGTCAAGGTAAGCTCATGATTGAAACCTCCCTGCCCACTCTTAAAATCACTGAACATTGTCTTAGTCATTCCTGTGACACTCGTCAGGCTGGATAATAACATTAGTTATCCTTGGAACATAATTCAGAGTAGATTCAAAAAATGTTATAAAATCTTTACTTTCAATATTAAATGCATGGATTACCATTTTTAAAACGCCCCTCTCTCGCCGTATTAGTGATAAAAATAACTCAAATTAACATATGACCACTATTGTGAAACATACCAAGTATCAAGTGTTTCATAAAAATACTTCTGTTTTTAATTGCATTATTTTAATTACTCCAAAGAATAGATATGTCATGCAAATAAACATGATTTTAACACCATAAGGGCTTGGTGATAAAATTTTAATTTAAGTAATAGTTTTGTGATATTGCAATCACAGTCCAGCAAGAATTGTTAAACACCTTGTGGATTGTCCTACAATACAACATCAATTTAGCTGATAATAGTGAGATCTGATTTATCATGTTAGTCTCAGTAACCCCTTATTTAGGATTCAACAGACATTTTGGTTAAGCAAAGGTTAAACCTTTGAACTCTTGTTATAAACATTTTATCCCATTTGAATGACTTAGTGATGATTTTTGTTCTTGTGATTAACCAATTTTTGCCTGTTTTAAACAGCAACGTGTGGTGCATTTTGCAGTTGTAATGGCTAAAGAAAAAAGACTTACACAAACAATACAGACTCAAAATCTGTTTTTTGGCTCATTTATTTTTACCACCTGTCCTGCTGTATTTGTGTTTCTGTTTTGTTGGACGGAAATCCTGAAATAAAAGACTGGCACCCGTATACAGTTCGTAACTACTAGATATAGACACTGCATTATTATGATGTAATTTCAACGAAATGATGTAATTTCAACAAAATGGTTGTTACAGTTTTTCGCAATCACTTTTGCTCAAGTTCAAATCTCTAAAAAATACGTTTCTTATTCACACCAGATTTCAATTTCTTATTAATTTAAGCAAATGTCGTGTATTGGCACGTGTGCAAAAAAATAAATACAACTGTCTACAATTTGCACAATAAATATCTGCACACAGCTTACTAATCAAAACTGATGAGTTGATTCTCAGTGAAATTGTCATACTATTCACAACTTCTAAACCTTCTTTCATCGTGTGAGCCATCGAATGCAAAATGACCCATTAAATTATCTAAATCTGTCAGACATACATGTATATTCCATAAATATCTATAGAATGTTATATCCATTGAATGTTTGTGATGTCGGTTAAATTGGCAAATTACCTGCCAGATGACAAATTAATGATACAGAAATCACAATCCTACTAATCAAGTTTGGAAGCATATATATAGAGCATGCCCACAGCACACTCACTACAATTTTTCAACATGGAGGAACATTACAACTCTGAACAGCAGCTACATGCTCATGGAGAAGAAATACGATTTGTAAGAATGGACATGCAAATGAACATTTTCTGTTTACATCTAACACATTGCAAAAAAAAAAGTACTTTATACATACAAGTGTGCATATCCTTTTTCTGGGTACTACAGAATTGTATAGTATTGAGAGTAAACTTTTATCTAGTGTTATCAGTATCTAAAATGCTCAGTGTGATACACAACAGCATTCAGCTACACAAAATGGACAGTTTTGTACAGTGTAGTAAGCAGTCAGTGTCAACAAAAAAGAACAAAACAAACATTTGTAGAATTTCATTCTACTTGTACTGTACCTTAGTTCCCATAACAAGCTTGTTTTGGTCTAATTCAAAATGTATTACAGTCATAAACCACGCTGATATGATATTGATAATGTATTTAAAATATATTTAAAGGCAGATTTTTTACTGAGTTTTGACACCGTTCCCATGCATTTCATTAATGTTGTCAATCTCCATTCTGTGATTGGCCACAGTCATTTTGATATAGATGATTAGGAGTTAATCTGTCTGTATACAATGTCTCCCTCCTCTTTTCATTTGATGAGTAGAACCTCTGGAAATCAAAGATGAAATCACTCATCTAGATCTGTACTAAGATCAACTTTTTTAATTAACTCGTCAGCCCAAGACACACCACTTTACTCCTACTAGGCCATAATCCCTGAGAGGCAGCAGCAAGATGGCATCTCTTATTTCGTTCTCACCTAAATCCTACAACAAACCTATGCTGGCCCTAAAATCACACTTAGTGACCTGTATAAAGCAATACGCAAGTAAGAAAATGCACACCCAGAGGGAGCATTCCATGTCAATGGTGACTAATATAGGAAGACATGTATTTCAGTTAACTACGGAAATAGAGGTTACAAAACTCTAGACTGCTTTGATTCCACACCTGGAAACACGTACCAGGTCATCCTCCGCCTTCCCTTTCAGAAAAGTTGATAATCTCTCCAATGTCGTGCTTCTTACAAGCAAAACATCTAATGGGAAGTGAAGATGATACGCTTAATAGGGAAGTGGCTAAATGAAACTGATAATAAATTAGAGAGTGCTTAACAAACAAAGACTGAATTATGTTTTGTGATTCATTCAGCATGCCATTGCACAAAGATATTCTACAACAAACCACCAGGAAATTATTTCAAGGGTATGCAAAGATTTTTGTGTAACTAACTAGTTTCCCCTTTTCATCTGTGATTTAGCCATCTAGCAATTAGAAGCTGAAACGTTTCTCTAGGCACAGACAACTTGTTACCTAGCATTATGCAGGTAGTATACAGAAATTATTAGCATAACATACAACATGTGGATTTGGTAGTAGAGGGCAGTTCCACCAATAGCAAATTAGAAATATATTTTTAACCGACATCTTGTTTAGAAAACTCTGCTGCTTGACACTACTGTATGTTGACCGCATGCGAATGACACTTGCTAAGTGGTCGAGTCATGACAGACAGCATGGTTGAGTGGCGGGCAGGGCTTGTTTTTGTACGAGATGGGTGCAGAAGGAGAGAGAGACTTTAAAGGCTGTGTAACATATCTATCCATACTCAGTGACTTGCATCTTAATGCAACAGCAAATAATGTGGTTGCAACTCAATAGTTGAAGCAAGCAAACTTAATCAAGAGGTATAGTTGTGTTACAAACTAACATTACAATTGGGAAGAAGTGACATCAAAGCAACTTTCACCATTTTCACCGGGATTGTTGATGCCAGACATGGTGGTCCCAGCTTGTCCGAAAAATATTTATTTTAAGCACTACAGTCATTTTAGAGTATACTGAGAATAGTGCGATAAACAAAAAAAACATTGGGTGAGCAGTAGTTTTATAGGCAAAAAAACAACTTGTTAAGAGGACTGTCAGAGGAGATTGTCGTGACTCATTCAAACAACAGAAAGGCCAGAAACACTGAAATCACTGCACTTTACAACAGGGTTTGCAGAAAGTAATCAGTAAATGCACAACACATAAAACCTAGAAATGGATGGACTACAGCAGCAGAAGTTCATGCTGAGATTTGCTCCTGTCAGCTAAGAACGCTAACTGGTCTCACACATATTGATTTCTGCTGTGACATGCCAATGCTAGGTTCACATTTTGCTGTAAACTGCATGAACCCATGGATCCATCCCACCATGTGTCAACAGTACAGGTTGTTAGTGTGGAGAATGTCTTCTTGGCACACATTAGGCCCCTTAACACCAACTGAGCATCATTTGAATGCCACAGCGTACCGAAGCATTGTTGCAGATCATGTGCCACAGACCACTCGTTTTAATACAGATACTCCTATAAAGACAATGTGCAATGTCACAAAGCATGCAGCATTTCAAGTGGATTCCACAAACATGACAGTTACTTCAATTTACACCAATGACCTACACAGTCCCCAGATTTCAATCCCATAGACCACCTTTGGCATGTGGTGGAACGGAAGGTTTTCTGTATGATGATAGGGAGTTAGCATGGACCGATTTCCCAAAGGAAGCTTTCCTAGCACCTCGTCATGTCCATACCGTGAAGAATCATATACAGTGGCCATTGAGTGTATAGCAGCCTCTTGCCATTTAGATGATGCACAGTATTGCAATTTGAATATGATTTTGATGAATTATCCTACATCTCTACAAAACAGAGAAGTGCAGGGTTGCACATCTCGATTTTATAGATGGATTAAGGCAAAACAATCTGAATGCATTTACATAATGTACAGGCTAATAAAACACCTGCACGAAAAGGAAATACTCCACTGTCTGACCATCATAATTCATTAGCTAAATACACACACACACACACACACATTGTGTAAGTCGTAGAGACAAGGCGATCCTGAAGGGTGGATCTGAAAATTAAAATACAGCTAAAGAAAATGGACCAGTGCAGGACTAATCTGTAACCATGAAATGCTTTGAAATGGTGCTAATGGCTCATCAACAACATCATCCTGGATGCTCTGGACCCACTCCAATTTGCATACCACCCAAACAGATTCACAGAACATGCATTCTCTATTGCTCTCACACTTCCATCTAGACAGGAGGAATACCTCAGAGAATACTGTTCATCAACAGCTCAGTGTTCCATGCCGTTTTGGTCTTCAAGGTCATCTCTAAGCTTGAGACCGTGGAACTAAATACCACCCTCTGCAAATGCGTTCTGAACTTCCTGACAAGCCCCCCCCAAGTGGTGAGGGTAGGCAAGAACATGTCCACCACCCTAACGGTCAACTCAGGAGTGCCTAAGAGATGCTTGTGTGACCAGTTGGAATTGGCTCGCCATTAAGCAGTGCACATTTCAACTGGTGACATTACTTGGACTGAGACCTTGAATCAGTTTTCTTTGCTAGTGCAAGCAGCTTTTGTAGGCAACCACAATCGATATGTCCAGAGGATTGCTGGTGCTAGCCCAGTATGGGGCTGTCGGCAGTGGAGGAAGCCATAATGTTACAGCTGATTAGTCCTCTCATTTAATCCCAAACAACGATTGCATGGTGATGCAGGACTGAAACACCATCATCATGTTTGCTGGCAACATGTTGGTGGTATGCCTAAACTGATGATGATGAGATGGTCAACAGGGAGGTGGGAGACCTGCAGTGTGGTGCCAGGGCAAAAATATCTCCCTCAATGTCATCATGGCAAAGAAACTGATCATGGACTACAGGAAAATTACTGAGCAAGGCCCCATGAACATAGATCGGTGAAAATAAGAGCGGGTAGACAGCATCAAGTTCTTTGTAGCCCCATTACTAACAAATTGGTCCTCATAACCAGTCAGTTATGAAGAGCACATCAAAAAATAGAATTAAATGCTGCATGTAACCATTTTTTTGTCATTTGTTATTCATTGTATAGTTAACTATTAAAGCCAGAGTGGTAGTTGTAAATATAGCGTATTATACGACTAAGGGCTGTTATTAATTTCTAAATACAGCCCGATGTTCCAGTATATATACACCATATAAAACAAACTTGAGGGAAACTACCTTATTGATATTATAAAACATCATAGTATAAACTGTCATGATCTAGGCTACTAATGACACATATTCCAGTAATGTCTTAATTATAGAGTTAACTCAAGTTGCTTCCATTCAGTGGGTGTGGCGTTCCAGTTCGATGTGTTGTATGATTCAGATATACTAAAATCAAAGATAAGTTTGAGGAAATAACTTCGTTGCCTAGACAGGTAAGGTCCTTCAATAATGTGATCAAGTAAGCCCTCGCCTAAGCAAACGGACTAACGTCCGATCGTGGTTCATTGAAAAAGACAAGTAAATCTGAGAACAGAAAACAAGTTATTAGAGCGGTTACTTACATGTCCTTAATTGGTAAATGTTTTCCCTCCACAATTCGGATATATAAAGTGTTTCGTTTTGCCATTTTGCAAAGCCTCAGCGCTCAAACGATTTTCTTGCTGTGATATCACGCAGAAATATCCTCCTCAATAACAGCTGTCAAACATAATTTTGGCGTCTCGCGCGCTTGACAGCTGTCAAATTGACCAGACAACCCTCGTTAATATACTCTTTCGGACGTATCATATATTTATCGGCAAGTCATTTCAGAAGGCTACGTCTGGCTTTTGGAAGTCTGCGTGTACTTCTCGGTGCCCAATTCGCCTGTGATTGGAACGATAACGGTAGTGAGCAATTACATTTTATGGTGTACACAGACAGTACTGAAAGCGAGACAGTAGTCTCGAAACGCCCCCATAATGTTTTCAATCCGGGCGGGGCAACTCCGGTCTGCTTATAGTCCCCGCCTCGCGGCATTTCACTGGCTGTTCATCGGATGACACGCCAAGGCTACAATACTGAAAACAGACAGCATCAAATAAAATGCATTGAATAGTTTATAATAACATTTTTAAAACTCGAATTAAAATCCCCCAAATCTGTTATTTACGTCTTTAATTTATGTTGTTGTCCAAACTCTGTCAGATTGGATGAGCGCTCAGGGAACTGCAATTTTCAGGTCTTCCCATAGATGTTCAATGGGGCTCAAGTCCGGGCTTTATTTTGGCCAAGGACATTGAAATATTTGTCCAAAAGCCGATCTTGGCTGTATGCTTGGGATTGTTGTCGTGCTAAAGGATGAAACTTCAGCCTGTTTTGAGGATTTATAGGATCTGGATTTTATTCAAGGACCTTTGTATTCTGCTTCGTCCATCCTCTCAATCCGTAGCAGTCTCCCAGTCCTTACCGCTGAGGTGAGGGTCGGTAGTGCTTGGCATTCGGGCCTGTTTTGGTTTTGGCGTCATTACACGGTAGAGATTGTTTTGCCTTATGCTTTGAATCGGTCAGGCGACATGACATATCCTTTGAATTTCGTTCTGAAAACAAGATTATTGTCCGACAAGACATGATGGTTCACTTCTAACATTAGACTACCAAAACATGTACTACACATCTTCAAACCTAATGCATTTCAATTTTATTGGACTATAAAATGTGCCAGGCATCTTTTTGTTAGCATTATGACACGTTTTTGTAGATTGAGAACTTAAAACCGACCATTGCTTATAAAGCAAATATTATTAATTATGTCCTTACCTGCACAGTAAATATGTAAATAGTTGAATGTTTGTTTAATATTGATTTAAATATTATTTTCAATTAGTCATTAGTCATCAATTAGTCAGAATTAGTCATCAGTGAAGCTGACAGATTTGACAGAAGAAAACAAAATCATATAGTTTATTGGAATAAAGGTATTTCAACCCGAATGTACAGTAGCTATAGCGTGCTATTCAGTCAAGGAAATTTGGCCTTCAGTGTATTCGGAAAATACAGACCCATTCTCTTTTTCAACATTTCGTTACCGTAGGCTACAGCCTTATTCCAAAGAAATCGATTTTTTCCTCATCAACAACACACAAAACACCACAATGACCAAGAAAAAAATGCTTATTAGAAAAAAACTTGTGTCACATTTACAAAAGCATTCCGACGCCTTTACTCAATAATTTGTTAAAGCACATTCGGCGGGGATACACACTTGAATCTTCTTGGGTCCGACGCCACAGGTCCGGCACTGCTGCATTTGGGGATTTTCTCCCATTTTTCTCTGCTGATCCTCTGAAGTTATGTTAGGTTGGATGGGGAACGTAGCTGCACAGTGCAGTCATTTCGGTGCAATGATTCCCGAAGCGCATCCTTTACTGTGCAGCTGCTTCCGTCCAGCCACCCTGCCATTGGGGCTCATTGGCGGAGTGCTACAGAAATGGCTGTCCTTCTGGAAGGTTGCTCAATCTCCACACAGTAATTTTGGAACTCCATAAGTGAATATCGGATTATTTGGTGTTTCCCTGACCAAGGCCCTTCTCGTCCGATTGCTCAGTTAGGCCGTTTGGTAAGTTCCACAGAAGAGGGTTGGTGGTTCCAAACATTTCCCTTTTAACAATGATGGAGGTCACTGTCTAGTGGACCATCAATACCGCAGATATGTTTTGATTCCCTTCCCCATATCTGTGCTTTCCTGTCTTGGAGCACTCATCTTCTCTCTGCGCGCGTTTCATAACACCAGCTGCACTTCAGACTAACGAAGAAACATCCCGAAAGCCGGATGTGGTGAAATGTTTTGCTCTCCACTAAAATCTATAATGTTATAAGAACCTGGTTTCCAAAACTGTTTATTTGGAGGAACATTTCGGCTAACATTTGATAACAATTACATAGAATAATCTCATTTTAATTAGTTCATAGTTCTGTAAGCTACATTTTCAAAAGTCCGGAAAAATATAAGGCTGCGGGTACATTGTCTGGCGAAAAGTTTTCCAAATGAAATCCAATCAATTTAATTAACACAGGTAGACTCCAATTAAGTTGTACAAACATCACAAGGTTGATCAAAAATGATGAATGAGCTGAATTTTGAGTGTCATAGTAAAGTGTGCTCTGTGAATGTTGTATAGACAGTAATACTATCAACACAGCAAATTATCTGTTTAAGTTGTTTGCTAAGGTTACATTTAGAATAAGGATTTGGGTATGGGTTAGGATAAATGTTTAGGTTAGGATAAGCATTAGAGGTTGGTAGGTTTTTAATAAAATATTAGTGATAGTCAGTAGATAATCTGTAGTGCATCGACTCAAATGAAAGTGTTACCAGTAATTGAATATGGTTGCCTTGCCTTGTTGAGCTCTAGCAACTCCTCATTACAGCTTGGTTCCCTGTGAGCTCAATCCAGGTAAATTGACAGAGAATGCTTTCTTTCCATTTAATAAAGATACAGTTTTGGTCTTTCTGGTTGAGCCAATGTGATAAGAACCATAACAGCATTGGATGTGATTTATCACCAGTTGAATATCACAAAATAATATATAAAATATAATTTAAAGAGTTCCGGCCAGACAATGATAGTCACTCACCTCAAGTCTCAAATTATAACTATTTTAAAAATAGACAGGAAAAATTTCCCAATTTGTTACCATTGTTGTGATTGAAGCAAAATTTGGGGACCTGTTTTTCCTCATTATACAGTTAAATTAGAAACACAAAAACAGAATATTATTTGTTTGAATTCAGCCCTTTACTGACACTGTGTGGTGACAGGAGGAGGTGAAAACTGTATTAAAATAACTCCAAAGTAGTTTAAGAATGGGTCCCAAATGGCGCATTATATTTTATGAATTTTAGTGATACCAAATGAATACTCCCTATCCACTTTTGATGGTCTGACACCAACTAAGCACTCACTGACAAAATCCACATTTTGTCTAGTGAGTATAAATTGATCTATGCTTTGCAGGACACATGTTGCTTTGTAGCTTAGTGAGTGTGAGGGTGGATTTCATATCCCAATCAATGCTTTATTACTCAATTTGTTCCTGCATTTTGAACTAACTCTAATTCAACCAAGACTCAGAGTTAGACATAAAATAGTACATACAAATCCAGGACACTCAATAATTGAGCATCTACCACCAGAATATATTTAAAGGGATATGCAGGTGACGTTAGCGATTTCTTACCATGACAATATGTTTTGAAACCGCAAGCTTTCATTAATATTCCAGTGCAGGACCCAAAGAGAACTGCAGACGAACAACAATCTTCCTATGCAACCACTAAAAAATCTACATTATGGGAAGGTACTTTTAGGTACTAAGCTAGGTAAGTCCAGACAATTTATCTTGTCTATGTGGCGTGGCATGCCATCACATTAAACCAAACAGCAATCTAAAGTCAAAACAGAGAGCTAGCTTTCAAATGACAGAATCCATTGACAAGCTTGGTTCACAGTCATTACATGTACTATACTGAAACTGCTCAAAAACATTAAGGGAACAAGTAATCATCATTGTATAACACCAAGTCAATTACACTTCAGGGATATCAATCTGTCCAGTTAGGAAGCATGACAATTGCGAATCCACGTCACCTGCGTTTCTGCAATGTCACTGGTTTCGGCATTCACCAGAGAACACCAGAATTGGCAGGTCCACCATTGCCCCCCCTGTCTCTTCACAGATAAGAACAGGTTAACACTGAGGACATGTGAGAGACATGAAAGAGTCTGGAGATACGGTGGTGAACATTACGCTGCCTGCAACACCATCAAGCACGGCTGGTTTGGTGGTGGATCAGTGCTAGCCAATGGTACACTGACTGCTGTTAGATACCGAGATGAAATCCTTACATCCATCGTCAGACCTTATGATGGTGCAGCAGGCCCTGGGTTTCTCCTGGTGCAGGACAATGCCCAGCCTCATGCGGTCAGAATGTCTAGGCAGTTCCTAAATGACGAAGGCATTGATGCCATTGACTGGCCCTCATGTTCCCCAGACCTGAATCCAATTGAGAACCTCTGGGACATTATGTATCCATGCATCTGTCGCGGCCAAGCAGCGCCATAGACAGTCCAGGAGCTCACTGATGCCCTGATCGAGGTCTGGGAGGAGATCTGCCGTGACACCAGGAGCATGGGAGATGATACATACTACCAAGTCACATTATGCGTTGCCGTGATGAAATTCCCGCAAGTTGGAACAGCCTGTGATATCAATTGATTACTTTCATTTTCGGTGTGAGTTTGAATCCAGTCCTCAATCGGTTGGTGATTTTGGTTTCCATTGACCATTGTTACATCATTTGGTTCTCAATGAATTACAAAGTACAGTAAAGATTCAGATTTTTTTATATATTTCGTTCATCTAGACCCGATGTGTGATTTCAGTGTACACTTTATATTTTTTGAGCAGTGTATATACAATATGTAGTGGGTAGTACATACGAATAGTACAGTTGTACTCATAAGTTTGCATACCCTGGCAGAAAATGTGAAACATATGCATCGATTTAGAAAATATGACAGATTTCCCACACCTGTGGCTTTTTAAAATGCAGTTAGTGTCTGTGTATAAATAGACAATAAGTTTGTTGGTTCTCACATGGATGGACTGAGCAGGCTAGATACTGAGCCATCAGGAGCAGAAAAGAACTGTCAAAAGACCTGCGTAACAAGGTAATGGAACTTCATAAAGAGAGAAAAAGATATCCAGCCATGCAAATGCCAGTCAGTACTATTCAATCACTTACTAAAAAGTGGAAAATTAAGAGATCTCTTGATACCAAGCCAAGGTCAGGTAGACCAAGATAGATTTCATCCAAAACTGCCAGAAGAATTGTTCGGGATACAAAGAAAACCCCTATAGGTAACCTCAGGAGAAATACAGGCTGCTTTGAAAAAAGACGGTGTAGTTGTTTCAAGAAGCACAATATGACGATACTTGAACCAAAATGAGCTGCAAGGTTGAGTTGCCAGAAAGAAGCCTTTACTGTGCCAATGCCACCAAAAAGACAAATGGGCAACTATAACACCTGCAAGAATTCAGGGCCTCATGGACAACTTTTATAAAAGACTGAACACTGTCATTGATGCTAAAGGGGGCAATACTTAAGAACTAAAGATTTGCAGACTTTTGAACAGGGGTTAGTTCATTTTTTTCTTTGTTGCCATGTTTTGTTTTATGATTGTGCTATTCTGTCATGTCCAACAGTTGAATAAGAAATACATGTTTTGATGGCTCACTCAATGTTTTCTTTACAAATGATACATAATATATTACCAATTCTCCAAGGGTATGCAAACTTTTGAGTAAAACTGTATATACTGTATTGTCATATGTGATTTTAATGAAAATAATAATTGTGTCCTTCAAACCTTTTTTTTCATTTGCAGCAATTACAAGCCATGCAGACCTTTAGTTTAGTTTTCAATTTGTTAAGGTAACCTGAAATGATTTCACCCCAACTTTCCTGAAGGACCACCCACAAGTTGGATTGGCTTGATGGGCATTTATGGTCAAGCTGCTCCCACAACAGGCTAAATAAGGTTGAGATCCAGTGACTGTGCTGGCCACA
Source organism: Esox niger (assembly GCA_016801105.1). Classification (NCBI taxonomy): domain Eukaryota; kingdom Metazoa; phylum Chordata; class Actinopteri; order Esociformes; family Esocidae; genus Esox; species Esox niger. Next base: position 48,576 of record JACXGJ010000463.1, read on the forward strand.
CCATTATAGACAGAATACCAGCTGACTGCTTCTTCCCTAAATAGTTCATGCATAGTTTGGAGCTATGCTTTTGGTCACTGTACCGTTGTTGGAGGAAATTGGCTCCAATCACTATCCACTTGGAACAGCATGGTGCTGTAAAATAATGGTGCTGTACACATTTCCTACTTTACCACCACCAAGCAACCCCAGCCCATCCTGTTGCCTCCACCATGTCTGACAGATGGTGTCAAGCGCTCTTCCATGACCACTTGGTTTTTGTCTGTCATCCAAACACCTCAAACTTAGATATCTCTGTCCAGAACTATTTTTTGCAATTTTCATCTGTTCAGTGTCTGTGTTCTTTTGTTTTTTGGCCATTCTTAGATATGGCTGTTTCTTTGCACCTCTACCTAGAAGGCTAGCATTCTGGAGTCGCCTCTTCACTGTTGACATTGGACTGGTGTTCATTCTGTGGGAATTATTTAATGAATCTTCCAATTGAGGATCTGTGAGGCATCTGTTTCTCAAACTAGTCACTAATGTTCTTGTCCTCTTGCACAGTTGTGCACTGGAGCCTCACACTCCTCTTTCTATTCTGCTTAGAGCCAGTTCGTTCTGTCCTGTGAAGGGAGTAGTACTGAGTGTTATATTAGATCTTAAGTTTCTTGCATGGAATAGACTTCATTTCTCAGAACAACAATAGACTGATGAGTTTCAGAAGAAAGTTCTTTGTTTCTAATCAATTTAATTATATTAAAAAGCAGTCTTTTCCAGCTACAGTAGTCATTTACAACATTAACAATGTCTACACTGTATTTCTGATCAATTAGATGTTATTTTAATGGACAAAAAAACATTTCTTTCTAAATGACACAAAACTCTTGAATAGTATTGTATATATAAAAAATGATACACAACTCCCAATCACCTAACAGTTTGCGCCTTTTATCTAACCCAGAGACAATGATGCTCCAAATACTGAAATAGTTCAAATGCCAGTTTTATTGCTCTTTTAAATCAGCACAAAAGTTTTCAGCAGAGCTAACATAATCGCAAATGGGTTTTTTAATGATTAGCCTTTTAAAATGCTAAACTTAGGAAACACAATGTGCCACTGGAACAGTGATGGTTGCTGAGAATGAGCCTATGGACTCCTTTGTTCCATTTAAAATCTGCTATTGCCAGCTACAATAGTCATTTACAACATGAACAATGGCTACACTGTATTTCTGATCAATTTGATGTTATTTTAATGAACAACATTTTTTTTTCTTTCAACAACAAGGACATTTTCTGGTGCCGTGTTTCCACTTGTGACAAACACTGGTGTTTTACCCAAAAGTCCTGATTTGTTTCTTTTTCCACTGACACGGGAAAGTCAGCCACTAGGCCATGGCCGAGTAGCCCGTCTCTCATTTTGTGCCAAGCCCCAGACATTAGGACTTAGAGCAGGGTTTGCGGATTGACGCGTTATGCGCTGTGAAAATGCGGCAAGGTGTATTTGAATGACAGTATGTACAGTGGAAAACAGAAAAGTCTGGAGCCAACATTAGCATAAATCACAGATGTAGCCCTGGTACCATAAAAGTGATAGTAGTGTATCACTTTTGAACAGTAATTTATATATTTATACATACCCATACATACATATATATATATGTGTATATGTATATAAAGATATTATTAAAATACTGTGTGCAGCTTATGTCTACGTTTGTGATCAATTAATTGATTGTAGGCAATTTGGCCAAAGAACGAGCTAGTTTCTACATCATGTGCATATTGTAATTCTCCATATAACAATTGCTTGTAGTAAAACATGCAAATAATCACACTTGTGACAGTTTTGTGTTTTTTTTTAACAATACTTTGACTCAAGTAGCCTACAACTGAACCTACAAACGTCCTGCAAAGTGATGTCCTTCAAAGCAAAAAGGGTGTTCCTTGACAGTCAATGACACTTGCCGCAATCAGACCATATTGACAGTCAAAAACGCCCCTAGGACACTTGCTACAATCACCAAAATGGTCTTGCCTAGAACGGATACAGCAGAGTGGCATGACATTCCCGCAAGCCTGAAGCCTAACAGGGTTGCCAGGTGGGTCGGTTTCCTGTTTCCGTTTCCGTTTAAAAAAAACGATTTTACGTTACTATCAAGGGATGTTACGCAGATAAGGCTAAGGGTCCGTCTTAAAAGTGCATTCGGCAGAAAACATTGTTTCAACATTTTCTTGTGCCTTGCATTTGTTATTATTTGTTTATACTAAAAAAATTGAAAACACAAATAAGATTATACAGATTATGATATTATTCAAGACATATTTGTTTTAAATCAATATATGTTTTGGTCACTGACCTTCACAATTCCCCCCTTATAAATAGCTGTTTTTCATCTAATTTCATTTTTCACATTCAAGTTTATGTTCCTTTACCTGTCCTAACAAATGTACACCTCTAATTTTCCCCATTATTTGTCTACATTTCTGTAAAACTGTTAACCTTATTACAACTGAAATGTATAGATGCGTTTTACAATAACTTCCTATCCCGGTGATATGTGCCACTAAAAACAATTGTATATCTATCTGTGCAATACCCCTTTAATAGGTCATTACCAATATGAAATGAGGATCTACAACAAGTGTGGTGTGTTCCTGTACCCATCCTCTCAAAGGTACACCAATATTTGACTGGTCAATTCTCTGTATTTTATATTAAAATGTATGTTCATGTATGTTTAAATTTTTATTCCAATATTCATGCATTGTTTACATAACACAACTACATGTTTAATATTGAACTGTGAACATTGTTACAATAACAATGTGATTGACTTAGTTGTTCTTTATGTCCATGTTTGGTCTTGTTGTCTTACACATCTCTATGCACCTGGGGACACAGTCAGAGCCAGACTGCAGAAGTGCATCTAGGCACACACGTTGACTCTTCCTGTTGTGGTTCATTATTTGTGCCAGGTGTGTTGTGCATTAGTTCACGGTTTGCCTCTCCTTTTGTTGTTACAATTAAAAGGATGTTACCCTTCTATACTACCTCTGCTCCTTGTGTCCTGCCTTCCCTTTAACTGAAACAGCATATTCCCATTCCCAATTTAAAACATTTTTAAATCTTAATGTGCAGGTGATATAACAATAGAGAAAATTTCACAACTTCTCTTCACATTGATGGGTCATTTCTTACATCTAAATTAGACAAAGTTCCTAGGATCCATCATCACCCATTATCTCAAGTAAGAGGACAAAATTGCAATAGTTGTAACATCTGAAAACAAAGTTGGATAGTGAGCTATAAAAACAATCTCAGTCAATTCCAATTTAATTCTATATCAATCAAAGTCCATTCTCATTTTCCTCCATAGACATCTGGATTGAGTCTGTGTCTGCCCAGTGCAGTGGTAATCTTCAACACATTGTAGTGTCCACAGTAAGGGTCCTCAGATTCCACCTTCCATCCATTAAGGCCTAAACATAATTATTCGGCTAGAAATCAGACAATAAATATAATTACTAAACATTTCCACCTTTGCACCCCACCTTTACTGCAAGGCAATACAGTATGTAACTGGACAAATATCAGAATAAACAAATAGTAAACAATATGCTAATAAGAATGATGTTCTGACTTTCATATTATTATTATTTTTTTCTTTCTTTTTTCTCCCAACCCCACTGTAAAACCATGTCCCACCACTACAACAGTTCCTGCGGATTCAGGAGAATTGTAGACCACCACAGGCTTCCTCCGAAACCTGTCTGATCAGCCGGTATTTACACCCCCTTCTTTAACCATGAAGTCAGTGAGAGCGAACACAGAGGAAACGCTCGCTCACATTAACTTATATGCATGGCCAGGTCAAAGGCACCCACCCTGCCAGAAACGTGGCTGGAATGCGGTGGCACAAGGAAATCCATGCAGATCACCTCCCCCAAGGCGACACCAGCCCAAAATACACCACACTACCGGACAATCAGGTGAGGGTAGAAACTAACCAATTAGTGACTTAATTAACCAATCAAGTACACGGTGAGAGAGAAAACCTGCAGACAATCGACCCTCCGTGGAACCGGTTTGACACCTCTGTACTAAAGAATTAAAACAATTTACACCGATTTTTTTAATAAAATAAAAACAATTAAAAAAATTGAAACAAAACATTTGGTATGAAAATGAAAGGTGTACCTGTGAGAGTAGAGGGAAAAGAACACGCCACACTTGTTTGTAGATCTCTAGCTCATACGGATTGTGAGCAATGACGGCTGAATTATTATCATAACACTTTAGAAAACACAAGTCGAATAAGAGATGGGAGATATGACCGATATCGCCATTTTTTCGTTACTTGTAATACATTTGAAACAAATTGCCTACCGAAAACGGCAGACAGTGTCTTCCCACGCGATCAACCAGCCTCAGAAATTCGAATGAAACGCAGCCTAACGAGGTCAACAATTGCTGCTTTGATGTACACAATTAAATTAAAGCTTTTTCCCAGTAATATCAGTGATATATATATAGGCTAAACTGTCCTCTCAACAAGCCGCAGCAATGATAATCGAGTCAGTGTTCACGCGAAGGGGGCGAGATTGTCGGCCCCACACCTGTTCGATTTACAGATACTATTGTATAGGGGGTGGAAAGCGTTGGGTCTTTTTTTATTGCGGTACCTATGAATTAAGATTAAGGATAATGTTCTGAGTTATTCAGTTTTAACACTGTTAGGAAATATGTTTGCTTGTCCATTCAGACGTTAACATTGTAATTTACTTCGTAGTTTCAGCGAAAAATAGTACAATGTAACTGCTTTAGCAGCCACGACTACATTGGCTATAGTTACTTGTAAAGCGGAGTGGGTTGTAGGGTTCCATTTTCCTAACAGATTGTATCACTGAAATCCAGGTGGTTAATAAGCTTTGCTTTTTATAGACTCAGTTAAGTCTCTGGCAATGTCTCTCTTGTTATTCCTTTGTGCCTAAAATTGGCTACTGTTTGTTTAATCCTAATAATGTTGTAATCTTTCCTGTACACTACTATCGTACTTGAAATAAAGTCCTGAATAAAAAAAGGTTCAACTGGCGAAATAGTAATACAACTGCTGTGCAACCTTTCTGGCTATTCAGAGGAATGCTAGCTATAAAGATAGAACCAAGTTCGGTTAACACCACAGTGCTCCGGTCATTCACATCAACCATATGAATCCCATGGGCGTTACCCATAGCAAATTAATAGGCATGTCGCGTTATGTATCGCTCAACGTTTATAATAAACCCACCCTTTCTGAGACATTTTAATATTTCCCGGCTGTTGGTGTGACAAGCTAGACGGGGAACGTCCTACAATATTAGCAAACTAGCACAACTGTCGGATGAAACATTGAGTAGAGAGCATGACGCCACATTTACATGAGCTGTATCTCGTCTAGCCATGACCCAGACCTTACTGCATCGGTTAGTGTTCCTGTTCCTGACAGGAAGAGGGTGTAGCGGATGAACAGCTGGACGCTGGTTAACGTTGGATGAAAAACAGGGAGGGGGAATATTGATACATTTTAAGTTATGGAGCTAAGACGGACAAATCCGTCATGCAATTGTGTTGTTTTATGTGGGATAACTCTATGTCTTATTTTCGGTGAGTATTGCCTATATTTTCAAACAACCAGATTACAATCGGATTGCTAGTTGAGAGCTAGTCTAGGGAGCTACATGTAGCCAAGACATTACGGAATTTACATGCCTGGTACTGGCTAGCTTGCTACGAGAAAAATAAACATTAGCTTAACATAGCAAGGAGGCTAGCTTGCTAAAGAGACGATAGGACTTCAGGTAATACTCATTCGTAACTAGGTGCTATAGCTATTATTCTTATTTCCAGTAAACGTTACGCGTTATGTGATGTTAATGTGTATTGATGCAATTTGCTACTTACCTAATGTATAGTCAGGTTTGCTTTACGTTAAGTTTGTTAGCTTCGTAGCTAGGTACGTGTCCCATAGCTTGCTGGCAAGGGATGCTAACATGAGCACAAAACCAAAGACAAATTCTCACAAAACACAGACGCCCGTTATTGTGAAACGTTTCATGTGTTGTTGACATTCATATGGACCTTTAAGCTTAAGAAATTCTTTAACTTTTGTTTTGGCATAACAGTAATTCACCTAATGGCTTAATATGATAGATTCCTATTCTGTGTACAGGTTAAAGGTTTAGCTTAATTAATCTTAAGAATGCAACTAATGTATTTGTATGTAACACAAAATCAGCACTTTTGAGATGCATCAAAGTCATATCGAAAGGACTTGGTTTCCATTTCAGTAAAACTGTGTTGGAATTCAGGGACAGTGTCCAGCTGTATTGTTTTCCATTCTGCAAGGTCAGCATGTTTGCCACTCATTGCATTCCTTAATTTTTCTCTCTGACCTGCTGTCTTGTAATAGACAAGATATGTTGTCAGATGTGTGCCAATGAGTTGAAATGAGTGAAAAACATAAGTTAAAACATTTGTTGTCTGTAGGCCTTTATTTCAACAAACGCGCTGACTTGCCTCATCTCAACCTCTGGGGTAATGTAGTCAAGAGGTCATAGTTTGATGTGAAGTGCCTCTTCAATTCATAAGAGACAGTTTATTTTTCTTTGCATCTCTGTCTTCAGGTTGCATGAACTTAAATACTGTTCAAGTATTTGTATCAAGTAGGGCTGTCTCTAGTATTTTAGTTATCAAGTATTCATTTGATTATTCTGACATTAATCAAGTTATTCTGATAAAAATACGCAAAAACACTGCCTTTTCAATTTGCAAGGTTGGTTATAGGCTTAGTAGCGTAACTCCTGACACGCTTAATACCAAATCATGTTTTCTTACCTGTCATCATCCCCTGTTGAAATTGGGTGTGGGTCTATGATCATGTTTACGCTATCTGCAGAATCTATCCTTGCTCTTGTAAACATGGCACAGCTCCATGCATGAACATGTCCAATAGTATACTGAAAAGTAAACCACATTACTAAAATTATCCCACTTTATTTATTTTGTTGTGAAGATTGTTTTTCCCAGCAGCCACCTACTGCCTGCCTCCACTTAATGTTTATTTATAGGCTGTTATTTTTTTAATTAATTAACCCATCCCTTTTGTGTGAAGACAAATTCTGTCAAGTTAATATATATTTTATTTTCAAGCTTTGCAAATTGTGGCATTCTAACAAAAACTGAAAATAGTAATCAAATAATATCAGTCGCTGGTGTTGAGCAACCCTGCTTTTCTGTCTTAAGTGCAAAGGCCCACCAAAAACATGTGGACTGACTGAAAGTTCAAGGACAGTGTTTACCAGTAGTAGGGATGACCGCTCGTCAACCGTACTCTTAAACAGGGCAGACTGCTGATTGCTGGAAAGTGTTGTAGGCGGCTGGTTGACTTGACAAGTTTTTAATCTTGGCACAGAGTAGCGGTACCGCTAATTGCTATAGGTGTTTTGAATACTAACAAAATGGTTAGCAAGGTGTTCAGCTCTCGCTTGATCCTATTGCCTGCGGATTAGAACAGTTTACAATATTGCCAGCGTTCTTTCAGCTAAAAAAAATTGTTACTGCACCTCCATGACTGTCGAAAATAAAACATAGCTTATTATTTAATGAAGACACATTATCCGAAAGATGGATCCATTTCAAAACGGCGAGACAAACAGCTTCTCTGTTTGAATTTGTTTATCCCATACAGTGTCTGGCCAAACGATACACCATGTCATACTTCTTTTTACCGTGCAACCTAAGACACATAGAATGTCTATTTAGAAAGCGGGTGTTAAGTTTTGTTTCCATGAGATATTTTACACAAACTAAATCACAGTTGGCAGATATACCGTGAACCTTTAATTGAAAATATATAGTAAACATGATATGTCTTGTTAATGCCACAAAAGGTAATTTTTTAACCGATAAATTAGGCTGCATGTCTTTCCTATGACACCCATTTGACAATTTTAAACTAAATGTACACAAGCGATGCATGAAAACGGAACAGCTCTTCAGTTGAGTATTTGTGCCACCAGTCTTGGTGTAATACTAACCCATGGTTTGGCTGTTGGATCAGTGGCTTTTGGGGAAAGAGGAAATAAAGGAGTATCACATTCAATAATATCACAGGGCTCCCATTAGTCATGGAATTTCTAAAATATCACGGAATTTGAAAAAGTATATTCCAGACATGGAAAGTCAGGGGATTTTCTAATTTTTTTCATCCAAGTCATGGAATTTTGTAGCATTTTTAGTTGTCATTCATCAAAATGTATTTTCCTTGCAGTATCCTTTATCTGGTTATTTAACACATTTCCCATGATACGTATTGTTATGGTTAGGCTACTTCATTTTTCAGTGTCCATTTATCACCTTCCTGCTTGTCAACTGTCAATCACGTTGTTCAAGATATGTCTTCTGTACCTGCAGACGAAGTCAAGCATGCCAGGAAAATGTACATTTCATGGGTTTTGGCTACAATGTTGACTTCAGAGACTGGGTGTTAAAAGTAGATGATAATTAATAACTGTGAAGTTTGTAAAACTACTATCAATCTATCAAATAGGGAAGAGGGAGCACTTAGCAGCCACACTAACAGTAAGAAGCATGCTGTCTGCATAAAGCCATCAGGAGCATCACCTTAATGATGATCTTAATTGTACATGACACAGATCAGCCATAACATTATGATCACCTGCCTAATATTGTGTAAGTCCCCCTTTTGCCACCAGAACAGCCTTGAGTTGTCAAAGCATGGACTCCACTAGACTCCTGAAGGTGTGCTATGGTATCTGGCACCAAGACGTTAGGAACAGATCCTTTAAGTCCTGTAAGTTGCGAGGTGGGGCCTCCATGGATCAGCCTTATTTGTCCATCACATCCCACAGAGGCTCGATTGGATTGAGATCTGGGGAATTTGGAGGTCAAGTCAACACCGTGAACACATTGTGTTCCTCAAAACATTCCTGAACCATTTTTGCTTGACAGAGGCCAATGCCATCAGGCAGTACCGTTGCCATGAAAGGGTGCACATGGTCTGCAACAATGCTTTGGTAGGTGGTACGTGTCAAAGAAACATCCACATGAATGGCAGGACCTAATGTTTCCCAGCAGAACATTGCCCAATGTATCACACTGCCTCCGCCGGCTTGCCTTCTTCCACATAGTGCATCCTGGTACCATGTGTTCTCCAGGTAAGCGATGTACACGCACCCGGCCATCCATGTGATGTATTAGGAAATGTGATTCATCAGACCAGGCCACCTTCTTCCATTGCTTCGTGGTCCAGTTCTGATGCTCTCATGTGCATTGTAGACACATACGCAACAAACTGTGACGCGCTGTGTGTTCTGACACCTTTCTATCAGTACCATCATTAACTTTGCCGGCAATTTGAGCTAAAGTAGCTCATCTGTTGGATCGGGCCAGCCTACGCTCACCACATGCAACAGTGAGGCTTGGCCACCCATGACCCTGTTGCCGGTTTACCACTTTTCTTTCTATTGGACCACTTTTGATAGGTACTGACCACTTCAGACCGGGTAACACCCGACAGGTAAAGCAATTTTGGAGATGCTCTGACCCAGTCATCTATCTATCACAATTTGGCCCTTGTCAAAGTCGCTCAGATCCTTACGCTTGCCCATTTTTCCTGCGTCTAACACATCTACTTTGAGTATAGAATGTTCACATGCTCCTAATATATCCCACCCACTGACAGGTGCCATGATAACGAGATTATCATTGGTATTCGCTTCACCTGTCCAGGGTCATAATGTTATGCTGAGTGGTATGTTTTAGTAGTGAAAACTTAAAACATCTGTGAACTAGTAAATAAAGCTTGCAAACTGATTGCTTTAAAATACGGTGGGCTAGCTTTTGTCTGCCCAGTGCTCTGAAAAAAGGCTGCTTGTTTTTCCGTTCATTATAAGTCATGGAAATTCAGCTTTTTTATTCGTGAAAGTCAGGGAAAAGTCATGGAATTTGACAATTGACTTAGAGTAGGAACCCGGACATCAAAACTTACAGGGAAGTTTCTAGAGACTATACTTTATAGTAAGAGGCCTTACACCCCGCCCCAGTCCTGGTTGTAGAAATGGCAGAATGTAAGGTAGCATACGCCACACTGTTTAATTTAGATCCATGGCACCTTCCACAGACAGAAATTTAAGTTACTAATAACTCTAAAAAGTTACTGTAAAAATTACACTTTGTAAAACCTGGGGGACGGGAATATAGAATCTGACTTTCTGTAAAGACCATGTCAGGTTTCTGTTTTCTATGTGTTTCCATGATACACAGAAAGCCATTTCATTAGGTAGCCACCTGCTTGTTAACACACAGTCACACATGAATCATGGGGCTGCATATCCATGATATTTAAAGCATGTCAAGGTTTTGTTGTTCAACCAAACATTAGAATGGGGAAGATGTAATCTGAGTGACTAACCATACTATGATTTTTGATGCCAGCTATGGTGTTTCCAGCATCTCAGAAACAGCTGATCTCCTGGGATTTTCACGCACTACAGACTCTAAAGTTTACACAGAATGGTGCGATTAAAAACCACCCAACGAGCGGCAGTTGCGTTGGCAATCACCTGGAATTATTTTCCAACAGTCATGAAGTAGTTCCCACGTATACTGAGCACGTATTGGCTGCTTTTCTTTCCCTCTACCATCCAACACAGCCCAAATCATCTTAACTGGGTTTAGGTTGTGTGTTTGTGGAGGTGTGATTTGGAGTCCTTGTCCTGTTGAAAAACAAATTATAGTCCCACTAAGCGCTTACCAGATGGGATGGCGCATCGGTGCAGAATGCTTTGTTAGCCATGCTTGTTGAGTGCTATGAATTCAAAAAAATCAGTGTCACCAGCAAAGCACCCCCAAACCGTCCCATCTCCATGCTTCATTGTGGGTTTCTTTGCACCAATTAGACCATGAAGGCCGGATTCATGCTGTCTGCTCTGAACAGTTGTTGCTAAGATGTTTCTGTTACTGAAACTGTAATGCATTTATTTGGGCTGCTGTCTGAAGTGCAGTTCATTGCCGATTTTCTGAGTCTGGTAACTAATGTACTTATTCTCCTGGAGCTGAGAACTCTGGGTCTTTCCTGTGACAGTCTTCACAAGAGACAGTTTCCTCATAGCGCTTGATGGTTTTTGGAACTGCACATAAAGAAACTTGCAATGTTCTTGAAATGTTCCAAATTGACTGACCTAAAATAATGATGGACTGTTGTTTCTATTTGTTTATTTGAGCTGTTATATTATGGACACGTGCAGTACATTAGCTAAGATGATCAGCGGAGTAGCATACAGTGAGTAAAATGGACCGCCATATTAGATTAAGAATATTCAGACTGGTAGATGCGATTCCAAAGTCAACTGATGCATTGTTGAGCCAATGCCCGCCTGGGTTCCATGGTTGAACACGCTGCACTCATTTCCAAGCAAGGGAGTGGTCCTCTCAACAGAAAAGGCAGAGAACTTACTTTTGCTCACCTTAATCCATTGACTAAGAGATGACTGAGGTTGCGACACCAAACTGAGGTTTTAGAGGAACCTGACCATTGCATGTAACTCTGTTTATAGCCTAGTGGTCTGTTTAGGCACAACAGTGTGTATATTACAGTAAAAGGCAAAAATATGTATGTATTTATTTGTATGTTTAGAACTATAGAACACAATGTTAACAATACTAATAATAGTAATGAAATAAGTGTGCCTCTAATTTACAGGACCTATAAAAATAAAATGTATGTAACAGTGTTTTAAAAAATATTCTAATTAACACTGTTCGTGGTAATTACAGAGGAACAGTGGTAAACCTGCTTGTAAACATTTTGGCCCATTGGCTCAAGATTTTTGGTTCAGATTTTTATCCAGGTTGGCTCATTGACTAATGGCTCCTGACTTTTAGGCCTAGCAGCTATAAAGTGTGTTGGCTATTAAGTGCCTATAGAGAGAAAATGCTTTCCCAGCTTTTAACATACACTGTATATTGGTTCTTATTCAACAGGTACAAATCTAACAGTGGCAATTGAGTTGTATGCCCCGGCGGAGGTACTGGTTGAGAATGGCACCACAGGAATCCTCAAGTGTTCCTTTAAGTCCAGTGAAGTGATCAGCAGCGCGGCCACAGTCACTTGGTCTTTTCGCCCGGCA
>JACXGJ010000463.1:60846-124593 GCA_016801105.1 Esox niger
GTGTGTGTGTGTGTGTGTGTGTGTGTGTGTGTGTGTGTGTGTGTGTGTGTGTGTGTGGTCAAATGGAAGCAAAGCAGCCTGAGGAGGATTGAGTTATGTTGTTGGCCACTTCTTCCTGACCACCTGCGTCCTTTCTTTTCATGTTACTTCAAACTTAAGCTTTGAATTCAGTTGTCTGTCCTTCAGGGCGAACTATACAGTGTGTCTCCTAGGTAAGAACTTAGACAGGAAATGAGTTGGCTTTCATTAGGCTCCAAGCAAAACTTGTCTTTCAGGTTGCTGTTTATATATATATATTTTTAAATGAACATAACCCAGGATCTGATGTGGTTATGTGAGGAAAATATTGACCTCAGCCCATTTTCAGAAGGTGAATTGCACTTGTGTCCATCAGAGTTGTTCTTGTGTACATCAGAGAAGGCGGATATCACTGTTGAGGATATCCATCAGTTAAGTGAAGGCTAAACAAATCTCAACAATTAGTTTGATACAGCAGGGTAACAGGGAAGCATGACAGTTTTGCCCCTAGTTATTTCCCAGTTATTCAGAGCAACTTAATGTTAGTCTATCTTCAGTGAGCCTAGTGAGACGCAACATATCATACAGAAGTAGTCTATTTAAATATGTTTTAGTATATCATTGGTACTAGGTAAGGGTATGACAAAGAAGTTTTACCCAATGGTTATACCTGTTTTTCTTGTCTCTCCCATTTCCCGTTATGACGTATTAGTCATTGAGTACATCCGACATGCTATCCAATTCCTTCCACAGCCTAGTGTCCTACTTTTGAGAGACCTGTGGACTGGTTCAAAGGTTGTGCACAAAGAAGGGAATTAGGGTGTCATTATGGGACAGTGCCGTTATGGGCACATTTTCCACTACCTGTTTTCAGTCATTGTCAAAAATTATTATCCATGTCTTTTTTCACTTTCCTTCTTTTTAAAATGTATTTTTTTAGATTTTCTACTACGCTAATGGGAACCACTACCCCGGGAGCTTGGCTCAATTCAAAGACAGAGTGAAATGGGCGGGAGACCTGAACAAAAAAGATGCCTCAATCCATTTAATGGAGGCGCAGTTCAACGACAACGGCACTTACTCCTGTACTGTTATGAACCCACCAGACATATCTGTCACTGCCGTTCAGACACAGCTGAAGGTTGTTATTAAAGGTAAACTCCTAAAGTGAATCATAAGAGTTCATCACTGCTCCAACCACTTTTCATTTAGAACTGCCCCTGCCCTTTAACACTGAAAACATGGATTAAAACAACCAGAAAACACATGTATACTAACACACCCATTAACCCAAATGTTTTGATTACAAAAATGGGACTTGGATGAAATTCCCCTTAACCTTGATTTGTGTCTGAAGGCCACTGGTGTCATATTCCACAATAAGCTATTATTTACTTTGGCCCAGCTGGTGTTAGCATAATTAGCATTTTCAACATGCGACCTCTAGAAAAAGCTGCATTGCAAGCAGAAACTTCCTAAACAAAGTAGGGCTCCACCTAACTAAGTATCAGATACATATAGGCGCTTGGCTTGCACTTAGACATGAAAACTAATTCTCTGCGGAATCCGTTAGCAATACATTCTCACCTTTTTGACTTTTACAAGACATTTCTTCTCCACAGCATCAAAACACAGCATGAGTTGTGGTAAGATGAGGACCAAGTGGTTGCAAGGTCTAAAATAGCTGCAGTGTTCAACACCCTTTCTCACATCTTAGGATGTCTACCAGTAAATATCTGATTGGAGACGATTCCTTAATTGCGATGTATGCTGGCTTAAGCAGAAATACTCGCTTGCAAATTTAAGGTGGCAAGTTATTCTGGTGATTCGCGCCAGTATTTTCTTTCAGTACACAAATCTGGATAATCAGTCACACATCTTAGAACAAAGTCAGCGTCACCAACTGGGTCATCTATGTTTTCCAATATATAGTACCAGTCAAGTTTGGGCACTTACCTGTTCTCGTGAAGGGGTAAGGGTGGCCAATGTTAGGATTGCTACTGTAGGAGCATAGGTCTTCCTTGGAGTCAGACATAACCTTAGTTTATTTATTTATTTATTTATTTTTTACTTTTGCAACAAAATATGTTTATTTTTCCAAGCTATGGTGTATCTAGCAATGACTGTAAAACAAGATTTACAAACTGCGGCAAGTGGACACTTTTGCTTGGCGCAAATGGATGCGGACTGATAAAATTAGTGAGCAAAACTGAATGGTTAGTAAAGTGCCCTCCACTAAAAATATTAGAATAAAAAAATTCTATGATAGTTGCTTCAGATCGTTTATGTGCAACACTTTCAGCCCATTTCCTGGACATGTCTGTGGGTGGCGGCTCTTGATGCACTGACTCCAGCCTCAGTCCACTCGTTGTGAAGCTCCCCCAAGTTCTTGAATTGGCTTTGCTTGACAACCCTCTCAAGGCTGCGGTCATCCCTGTTGCTTGTGCACCTTTTCCTACCACACTTTTCCCTTCCAGTCAACTTTCCATGGATATGCTTTGAGACAGTACACTGCAAACAGCCAGTCCTTTCAGCAATGACCTGTGGCTTACCCTCCTCATCAAGGGTGTCAATGAGTGTCTTCTGGACAACTGTCAATTCTACAATCTTCCCCATGGTTGTGGTTGTGGGTACTGAACCAGGCTGAGATTGGAGGCTCAGGGAGTCAATTAGCTGATTTTAAAGCTCTTCTCGGGTAGACATTTCGGTTTTGTAAATTTTTTATTATAATATTTTGAAATGCTGGATTTTTCATATCCATGAGCTGTAAGTGGAAATCATCAAGATTTTTAAAAAAATGTCTTGAAATGATCCACTTTGTTTAATGAATCTAGAATATATGAAGGTGTCACTTTTTGATTTGGAGTTACAGCAAAAAGAATCCACGATATAATTGTTTTTTTGAGATGCACCTGTGTGTATGTATATTTTTTCAATCATTTTAATTATATTAATGGTTTGATTTTTGTAAATGTTCTGAATGGAAGACCAAGTGGATAAATAGCAAAGATACTTTTACCACTGCCAATTTTGCTCTTATTTACCATGGGTGCCATTAGGGGAGGGCACTTTATAAGAGCTATAAACAATGGTTTATTGTGGATTATGTCAACATGGGCCTTCACACAAAATCCGAAGAAATAATTTTTCTTTCCCTCTGTCTTACTGACCAGGATTTGACAAAATATGTTAGATACCGTTTTAACACTGATTTAACATCTCAAACATTAAACTGGCTGCATTTCGAAGAGCTGTAACTTTGTAGTGTAATTTCAATGTTGTGTTCCAGAGTCTCTCCCTCAGAACAACGCAGCTGTCATAGTAGGCGCCGTGTGCGGTGCTGTCATTGGGCTCATCCTCATTGCAGTGGTTACCTGCCTGATCATCAAGAGGCATAAATCCAGCCATGAATACGAAGGGTAAGGCATCCTCTCATGCGTTTTTGTTGGGGTTAGTACACGGCTTTAATAGTGCATTTATAAGTTGACTTCACTTTCTGATTCTCTCAGCGCTATCTGTGGATCATTTCAAAAAAATCTTGATTGAATAAACCCAACGGAGGACCTTTCGGTTTTTTATGTAACTTTTTGTCGTGTTGGAAGACTACTAGATTCTGTCTCGATGAGGTGAATTCAGGAGCTGTTTCATTATGCATCAGTTGTTCATACCAGTATTTTGTTTTCCTGAAATGAGTAGTGATTGGGGTTCTAGTGAACATTTTCCTAGACCATTTGGTGTGGGGTCCTGTCTGAATTTCACTTCTCTCCTTCCTAACCTTCACCTGGCATGTCTCTGAGTCACACGCAAATACAGTCTTAATCAAACACCTTAACACTCAGTCCTAATGCTGCTGCATGGGATTCTGACTTTGGGTTTCTATGGCTGTGTTTGGCTCCTGTCCTCTCTTGGAATTATACAATAACAATTTTTCGAAATAACAAGACACGCCTTGAATTTATGTGTGTTCGTTGTGTTTCCAGTGGTACTTGTAACCATACTTACTGACCTAGTGGGTGTCAAATATGTATAGTGTCTCTGGTTTGTGAGAGACCCTAATATTATCAAGGCCAAAATGACTTTGTTTCAGTACATCTCATAGTCAATACAAATCAAAACCAGGACAAATAAAGACATTATTAACTAAATCCACAACAGGAATTGACAAAAAGGTAGACTGTTGTGGGCACTGTTCATCAGTGCCCACAGTGGTAGATAAAACAATGTGCAGTGTTCAGCTTGGCTTTTCATCTAACATTCATGTTGTTGTCTGCCACTCACTTCACTCATCCACTAGCAGCCTAACCATTAACTGCTCCCCCTTCTGGCTCATATCCTCTCCTATTTCTTATAACCTTACCTTTTGAACAACATACACACGCCCCTCTAACAAAATAAACAACCCTAGATTAGTTTTTAGCTACATTAGATTAACCAAAGTGTCCCCTATGCATTTGTGGATATCTGATATTATTTGATTAGGTCTTCACAAGTGTATTAGGTAGGGTATAGTTGTTGATTTCGGATTGGGCCACTGAGCTTTATTGAAAGTGAACAACATGTGTTGACCAGTGCTATTTCAGATATATCCATGTATTGCTTATCAGTGATTAGGGATTCACTGACTGACACTGGTTTGTTCTCAATGTATAGAACATTGATCTATAAAGTAGTAGGCCACATATGTAACCCCTATCTTTAAGGGTTGGGACTAGATTTTGTTTCTCCCTAATTCACTTTATTTGTTCTCTTGTCTTGTTTGCTGTATATGTTATTAGACAAAGAAGCCCTTTTTAATTACATTATTTTATTAGTTAAAGTGCCCTCCAGAATAATTTATAAAATAAATATCAGCTTGATCTTAAATCCCGAATTAGAGATATGTAACCTTGAAGTGAGGTTTCATTGTTAAAAGAATTATGTATTTTATTTGTACTTTTATTGGCACCACTGCATTTAGTACTTTGTTTGGCTATTTTCCAGGGGAACCGCACTGAGTCTTCTATAATGTTTGTTGAGGTGGGAGAACACAGTGGAAGGGATGTGAGAACATTTATCCATACAGAATCTCTCCAAATCTCCAAGAGTCCTTGGTTCTTGCTTGTGGACACCTTTTCAGCTTAGCACCCATGCTTTCAATAGGATTTATGTCAGGGTACTGTGATGGCCATTGCATATGCTTGAATGTGTGGTCAGTTAGCAATTATTGTGTTAATATGGAGCAGTGCTTTGAATGAGGGCTATTCAACTCTGGGTTGTGGGCCCCCTAGGGGTCTGCAGATTTACTACAGTGCATCCTGGAAAATATCTCACAAACGTTTCTAAATAAACTCTTTTTTTATCTTCTTGTTCAGAGGTTAAGTGGGGCTTGGGGGGGAGTGGAATGGGTTTACTTTTGAAATACAAATGGAAAGAAATCTGTTAAACCAATATTTATACATTTGTTATGCATAATAATCTCAGGACACGTTTCTATAATAACTAGTACAGTACATTTAAGTGCTGAATATTGAAATGTTTAAGACATTTAGCGGACACTACTTTCGATCATTGCCCTGCAGAAAAATTAAACAACAATGCAAATGTATAGTTGGATACGATTCACACATATCTGGATTCCCAAGGTCTTTGGAGACAAAAGTGAAACACAACATCACGGTCCATTCTTCACATTCTGTAGATGTTTTTTCTGCATCACCATTCTTTGTACACTGTACCCGCATCTGGTATTTGTGGCTAAAACGCACTATTGTTGCATCATTTGACCATCGACCCTTTTTCAAATCCAAGTTCCAATGACACTTAGCAAACTCTATGTGCTGAAATATACAAGTCTTGATGAAGTCATTTGAAATTGAACATGTTGAGCATAAGATCAAGCTGATGGACGACAATTATATTTTTAAATAATTATATTTATCCTTACCAAAATGTCCAAATATTCTGGAGGGCATTGTAATTTAATGCTTTTCCTGTAGGATGTCATTTTTCTGTACACTGTCTATGTCTGATGTTTGTCACACCAGCCTCTTGGGGCTGTCATCAAAATGTTCTGCATAGCTGATCTGCTTGCCTCATTTGCATTTTTGTCTGTCTCCCATATGTCTCCTGGCGTCTCTGTCCTTGTGTCCATGTCGCTCATTTTTGTGCCAACGCTTCCTGAACTGCACAAAACAAACCCTCCTGCATTTCACAAAACCCTCCTTCGATGCAAATACTAGCTGCACCTCAGTGGAGAGTGTGAGCTCCCACGCCACACGCCCTGGGGGGAAGAAAGCGGAGTCCAGCTCGGAAGGCTCGAGATGTAGCAGTCCCTCTGCCCCGGTCCAGGTAGGAGCTACAGTGAGTGAATCAAACCGACCATCTGCACCCACTGCCAACCCAGGGTACACCTACAGAGCGAGTGGAATCCACTAGCTGGCTAGAGTTGAGATGTGCTGCAGTACACTCACCTAGATCTATTTTTAGTAATGCCAACTGTATTGCTGTCAGTTAAACAATTCCACAAGGATTTGACAGGCTGCCAGGCTACCACATATGGATTCAAGCTGATCTGATAGGTATTTTATGCATTTCTGTTTGGTTCTGGTCAGATAAGATTAAACTGAAACAGTTTTGCCCATTCCAAAATGTATTGTAAAAAGAAAAATGTACTTGCAATTCAATCGTGTGACTCTTACCTCAACCCTGGAAACTTCATTTTGGGAACCCTTGCATTTCAGCATACACAGTGCCTTTGGAAATATTCAGATCCCTTCACTTTCTCCACATTTTATGTCATAGATGTCAATTGACTCACAATGACAAAGCAATTAAAACATGTTTGGCAATTTATTGAAAATTAAAAACTGAATTTCTGAAGTTAGCAAGTGTTCCGAACCCTTTATTCAGTGCTTTGTAGAAGCTCCCTTGACACCGATCACAACTTCAAGTCTCCATGGGTACGATGCTGCATTCTTGGCACACCAGTATTTCGGCAGTTCCTCCCATTCTTCCTTGCAAATCCTCTCTAGTTCTCTCTGATTGGATTATGAGCATTAATGAACTGCGATCTCTAGGTCTCCTCATTGGTGTTCAATTGTGTTCAAATTCAGGCTTCGGCTGAGCCACACAGGAACATTCACAGACTTGTCTCGAAGCCACTCCAGCTGTGCTTTGGGTCTTTGTCGTGCTGAAGTGACTATTTTCCCCAGTTTGAGTTCCTGTTCGCCCTGGATTAGATTTGTTAAACGATATTTGAGTATTTTTCTCTGTTCATGCTTCCTTCAGTCCTTACCAGTGTCCCAGTCCCTGCAGCTGAGAAGCATCCCTATAGCATGATGCTCAAACAACCATGTTTCACAATAAGGATTGTATTAGCCAAGTGATGAGTGGTACTTTTGCCAGACATACTGCTTCTTTGTTTATTTCCTCTTATTATGAACACATTGATAAACTTGTTTTTGTTTCTTCTTTGTTGATGGCAAGAAAAAATATAAAAACATTTGTAAATTGGTTTATGACACAACAAAATGTCATTGACCTTATTACACAAGCTAGTAGGCAGTCTTTTGAGGAAAGGTTTGAATAGGTAAACTTAGGTAGGTAAAAACCGTGATTGACATTTATCACAATGCATATAGAATGTGCTATGTTTGATTGGGGTCCCTAAATTAGTTTTTGCAGTGATGGTACATTCATTTTATTTACATTGACAATTGTTTTTTCAAAGTTCTGTCTAATCACATTGGTGATTTGAGCAGTATAACAGAATGTTGCTGCACTTGCATCATCTCGATCATGCTCGTCCTGTGTGAGAGTTGCGTGCATAGAGAGACAGTCCAACAATTTCATTAAGTATATTTAACATACAACCCCATTTAAAAAGTTGGGACACTGTGTCAAATACTAATTAAAACAGAATGCAATGCCCAAGCATGTTACTGACCTGTTGCCAGTTGACCTAATTAGTTTTTTAGCATTACACATCTGTTCCAATCTTTTGTTGCCTCTGTCCCAAAACTTTGGAAACACCTTGCTGGCATTTAATTCAAAGTGAGCATATATTTTTCAAGAAACAATAAAATGTCTGTTTCAAATTTTTGATATGTTGTCTTATTACTATGTTCTATTGAATATAGGGTTTAAATAATTTGCACATCATTGCATTCTGAATTCATTTACATTTCCACTGCGTCCCAATTTTTTAGAAAATGGGTTCGTTTTTGTCATTATTCCTCTTAAAGTGAACATGGCCATTATCAAACACTATTGTCAGCCTCTGTCTGAGCACAAGCATATTTGGTTTGTCACAGTGCTTGTTTGTGGTTAACTGGTTACATTTGCTGATCTAGCGAGGGGTGGTTATGAGTTGGGCCACTTCCTCATTATGTTAGGGGACATGCTGGGGCAGATCTTTGATGGTTGGGGAAAAGCCACCTCCACATTCCTTTGTCAACCAAGATAAGGTGTGTTGTACTTCGCCGTTGTTTGTGTCTTGGTGTTTTTTTCCCCCCATGTCTAATGTTTGAGGAGATATTTCAACTTGGATTTGATTCTGAAAGTTAGTGCCCTGCAGTCGGTAGAAATTACACCTGGAGAAAACCATTTGAAATTGGCTTTTAAAAGCCCACTTGTAGTCCTTGATAAAACACACATTTTGTTGAGGAAAAACAATACTAAAACATGCTAATATCTGTGACAGATCTCAAACCCAGAGGCACATTAGAAACACCAGTCGTAGCAATTATTGTGTCTTAAGTAAATCTCTGAATTTAGCAATATCTACCCATTAACCTTTACAAAATGTTTCCTGTTCTGTCAATGTGTTAGAGATCATTTGTAGAAATAATTTAAAAAATCATGCTGTATATTTTAAAAATAATTTAAGTCATGACTGTTACTCAGGAACATTTACAGTTTTTCTGGTAACTCTTGGATTCAGCTGGTGGTGTTGGTTGTTTACCTGTTGACAGTTGATTTCCTCTTCCAGTAGCAGAAACCTGGCTAAAGCATGTGTTTTTGAAATATTTAAAATGTTGTGTTATGGAAGTGCTGTGTTGCATAATGGATGAATGTTTTGAGGTGCGTGTGTGCGTGCGTACACACGTGAGAGACTGAATCTAAAATCCAGAAAGTCACATTGTATGATTTTTAAATAGTTAATTTGCATTTTATTGCATGACATAAGTATTTGATCACCTACAAACCAGTAAGAATTCTAGCTCTCACTGAGAGCTTAAGAAGCCCTCCTGTTATCCACTCATTACCTGTTAACTGCAACTGTTTAAACTCGTTACCTGTATATAGACACCTGTCCACACACTCAATCAAACAGACTCCAACTTCCCCACAATAGCGAAATTGTAGACCTGTACAAGGCTGGGATGGGCTACAGGACAATAGGCAAGCAGCTTGGTGAGAAGGTAACAACTCTTGGTGCAATTATTAGAAAATGGACGAAGTTTAAGATGACGGTCAATCTCCCTTGGTCTGGGGCTCCATGCAAGATCTCACCTTGTGGGGAATCAATGATCATGAGGAAGGTGAGGGACCAGCCCAGAACAACACGGCAGGACCTGGTCAATGTCCTGAAGAGAGCTGGGACCACAGTCTCAAAGAAAACCATTACTACGCCATCAAGGATTAAACAACACACTACGCCATCAAGGATTAAAATCCTGCAGCGCACGCAAGGTCCCCCTGCTCAAGCCAGTGCATGTCCAGGCCCATCTGAAGTTTGCCAATGACCATCTGGATGATCCAGAGGAGGAATGGGAGAAGGTCATGTGGTCTGATGAGACAAAAATAGCTTTTTGGTCTAAACTCCACTTGCAGTGTTTGGAGGAAGAAGGATGAGTACAACCCCAAGAACACCATCCCAACCGTGAAGCATGGAGGTGGAAACATCTTTCTTTGGGGATGCTTTTCTGCAAAGGGGACAGGATGACTGAACCGTATTGAGGGGAGGATGGATGGGGCCATGTATCGCGAGATCTTGGCCAACAACCTCCTTCCCTCAGTTAGAGTATTGAAGATGGGTCGTGGCTGGGTCTTCCAGCATGACAACGACCCGAAACACACAGCCAGGGCAACTAAGGAGTGGCTCTGTAAGAAGCATCTCAAGGTCCTGGAGTGGCCTAGCCAGTCTCCAGACCTGAAGCCAATAGAAAATCTTTGGAGGGAGCTGAAAATCCATATTGCCCAGCGACAGCCCCGAAACCTGAAGGATCTGGAGAAGGTCTGTATGGAGGAGTGGCCCAAAATCCCTGCTGCAGTGTGTGCAAACCTGGTCAAGAACTACAGGAAACGTATGATCTCTGTAATTGCAAATAAAGGTTTCTGTACTATTCTGTATTATTTAAAAATCATACAATGTGATTTTCTGGATTTTTGTTTTAGATTCCGTCTCTCACAGTTGAAATGTACCTATGATAAAAATGACAGACCTCTACATGCTTTGTAAGTAGGAAAGCCTGCAAAATCAGCAGTGTATCAAATACTTGTTCTCCCCACTGTATCATTTCTCACCCTAATGTTAAGGATGTTGTTTTGGTGTTGCATTTTGATATTCCTGAGTAGTTATGTTCCAGTCCTCTGAAGCTAAGTAAAAAAAATGTCTATCTTTGTTGTTTTGGACTTGTTCAGTATATCACCCACACCATAGTTATGATCTTACCGATAAGCTGTGTAGATTTTGAATAACAGTGCAGTGAAAGATGTAGTCATTATCTACCTCTGATAATATTAATGTTTGGAAAAATATTGGAAACTATTGGAACGGTAAGACAAATTCCTTTTTTTTTGTTGTTCCCTGAAGACATTTGGGTTTAAGATCAAAAGATAAGTATGAGACGAGAGTACAGAATTTCAGCTTTCATTTCCTGGTATTCACATCTTGATGTGTTAAACAATTCAGGACATACCACTCTTTGTTTGAACCCACCAGTTTCTCAAGCGAGACAAACAATTTGAACATGTGACCGACATGTTTCTAGTTGCCCATGTGTGGCGTTTTAGGTTGATTGTTCAAACATTGAATAGCTCTGCATGACTAGTCTCAGTTTCCATCCTTGGTTTAAACCTATAATGACTGCATTTCTTGTTAAAGAGGATAAACCAACATGGAGACCAGAGAGCTGCCTATGGGAGAAAAGCAAGCCATTGTCAAGCTGAGAAAAGAAGGAAAATCGACCAGAGCCATTGGACAAACTTTGGGCATAGCAAACACAACGATTTGGAATGTCCTGAAAAAGAAACTACTGGTGTACTGAGCAACAGATGTCAAACGGGTCGGCCAAGGAAACAACAGTAGTTGATGACAGACCTATTGTGAGAGCTGTGAAGAAAACCCCCAAAACATCAGTACGTGACATCACCAACGACCTCCACAGTGCATGGGGGAAGGTTTCACAATCTACTGTTTTAAAGAAGACTAAGAGAGCCACATCACAAGATACAAGCCACTCATCAGCAGTAAGCATCTGAAAGCCAGATTGAAATTTGCTAAGAAGTACAGAGATGAACCACAAAAGTTATGAAACACAATCTTATGGACTGATGAGACTAAAATGAATCTCTACCAAAGTGATGGAAAGGCCAACGTGTGGAGAAAGAAAGGAACTGCTTATAATCCAAAGCATACAAGCTCATCTGTGAAGCATGGTGGAGGTAATGTCATGGCTTGGACATGCAAGGCTGCATCTGGAACAGGCTCATTAATATTTTGATGATGTAACTGGTAGCAGGAGAATGATTTCAGAAGTGTACAGGAAAATGTTGTCTGCCAATTTACAGAGAAATGCATTGAGACTAATCAGGAGGAAGTTTATCATGCAGCAGGACAATGACCCAAATCACACTGCCAACAAAATAAAGGACTTCATCAGGGGAAGAAGTGGAACGTTTTAGACTGGCTAAGTCAATGACATGATTGTAACCCAATAAAGCATGCATTTCACTTCCTTAAGAGGAGACTGAAGGGAGAAATACCCCAAAACAAACAAGAACTGAAAGAAGCTGCGGTAAAAGCCTAGAATAGCATCACAAATGAAGAATGCAACAGTTCAGTGATGTCGATGGGTCGCAGGCTTGAAGCAGTTATTACAAGCAAGAGTTATGCCACTGAATATTAAATGTTAATATTATTTGTTCCATTACTTTTGCTCACCTAAAAATGCTGTGGTCCAATACAAATGGTGTTATGTCCTAAGTTGTTTAACACATTTAGATTGGAATACCAGGAAATGTCTCATACCCATCTTTTGATCTTAAACCCAAATGTCTTCAGCGACCAACAAAAACAAAGGAATTTGTCTTGCTGTTCCAATACTTTTGGAGGGGACTGTATTTGCACAGGGGGAATCTGGAATTCTATATTCCCTTTTGACATATAATTTGGGTAGGTCAGTTACCCCCAAAATAACGAAAGCACAATGAAATCCACGTTAAGCCCACTTTGTAATGCAAAAACAGTCATACAAATCCAACAGGGGTTTATACTTCTTCTATCCACAGTAAATGGGTGACTGCTGCATTTCTTACACCAAACAACCTGCTGTTGTCTGGCAGCCCTGCTTTTATTCTATTGCCATTTTAGACTGACAGCTGAACTGCTCTGTCATGTTTTTTACTAACACTGTTTCCCCCCACCCCTTTTCCATATCTCTCCAATCATCCATTTACTAATCCTCCAGGGACCGGTGATATATGCCCAGCTGGATCACTCGGGCATCAAGAACCCAAACTCATTCCACAAGATGGAGCCAGTGGTGTACGCTGACATAAGAAAAAACTGAAAATGTGGTGAAGGAGAACTTGAGACCAAAAGGGACAGGCCACCATAGCTCACTACTCGCTGCTTTATGATAGGTGGGGTGGGGTGGGGGGTTGTATAAATACAGAGATAGAATTGATGCTGTTTTGGAAGTTTTGTTTCTTCTCTTGAATTTTTCCTTCTGTCTGCTAAAAGCATTATGTGAAAGAAATGCTACTAAGGCTATCAATACAACAATACAGCACAGACATTAGATAAGTACTATACTTAAATGCATGCTTATGAAATGTATGCAGGAATCATGATACATGTTGAAGATGTCCTGCAGATGTTATTCTATTTTATAGTATGAGTATAGTAGTATTGTATAAAGTTACTGAAAGACATGAACAGTACTGCCTTTCTTTTGAAAGTCAACAGAGCATGTCATTATACAAATTAGACTGGTAGGCTGTACGACACTTTGTTTACATCTGTTTTGAAATGTGTTCACTGTACATTTTTCCAAAGACACAAGATTATTATTTTCTTTCTCGTTTCTGCCTTAGAATATTGTAATTATGTGATTTGAGCATTGACTTAATATTGAACACAATTTGCCAGAGCAGCCTGTTTCTTATGAGTAGAGCTGGAGACGACATAGAAAATAAACAAGGTCAAAATGTGATCCTCAAAGCCAGGACACATCCACTGCAATAGTGTTTTAAAGAAGTGAATACAAGACAAAACTTTAACGGTCAGCTTGGTTCAAATTTGGATGTTAAATTGACGGTTCTAGGTATAGGGTAAGCTATTAGAAATGCATTATAATTTTGTCTACAGTCATGTTACACTCAACGAATTGTTACAGACATTTTTAAGGTAACAACCAACTCAATTATATAACTCGGTTACACAGCCAAGAAAAGCCTCTTGGTGAAATGAATTCAATAGCTCAGTAGGTAGTGCTTGGCACGTGACGCCAGGGTAGTTCGATTTGATCACACCCATACGACCACACATAGGATAATGCACGCATGACAGGAAGTTGCTTAGGATAAAGGCATATGCTGAATGGAATATATTATTAATGTATATTGTGCTGCAGATTGTAACATTTTTAGAACAATGACTAAAACACTGCCTGCCAGTGGCTTCTAAACTGAACTGATCATCGGAAACAATGTACATTTTTTACATTATTTTTATTGTACAGATGTACTGTTTGCATGTAATTTATTAACCAACCACAATTAGCAACACATTTTAGTTTTAACATCTGTTTTAGATTATGTGGAGTTGATGTGCTCACGTGAGGCTGATAATATCAGGATGCCTGAAAGGAAAAACATCTTTCAGAAGCAATAGGCAAAATATCTTCTGTATATGTATCTATGCTTTAAAATATGTTCATAATTTTTGATTGAAATTATGAATTCGTTCAAACACTTTTATTCCATGTATGATTTCTAAATTCAGTAGTCTTATCCTGGCAAAAACTGTATGTATAGTATACAGTATGCTAGTTTACTTCATGTAAGATCTAGTGCTTCTTACTGTAATTCCTTTTGAGTCAGTGGTAGTATCTGTTGGTGTTTTAACAAAATGATTTTGTTTTAAAATTGTGATTTGATATTATGTATAATTCTTGACACAAAGTTAGAAAAAGCATGGATGGTGATCTGTCGTGACCCTGTCCCCCTTCTGTCTGTCGTGTTTGTATGTTTCCTATTAACAGTGATTTTGCTGAAGAGCGCTATTAAGTCAGTCCTATTTTCCAACTGCCTGTTCCACTTGTCCTTCAAAATAGAGCAAAATGAAATATTATTCTACATTCCTAACTATTCATTACATGCAGGAGCTTATCTTGCTGTCTTGTGCTTGTGCAGTGTCAGTATGTGTAGTAATAGAAATTATGGTAGTACTATCCTTGATAATGAATTATGAGCTTTTTGCTTACAGTGATCTAATGGTAAACCTTTTGTATGCTGTCAAAGTTTAGATAAGTGCAGTTTATTCCACAGTTTAGTCTTAAAGGTGTGAAGTTCTTTTGGCTTATGAGTTGCGATAGTGTGTGTAATTTGGTGCTTGTTTATATAATATCTTGTTTTGCAAAACTTGCACTATGTCCTGCATATCAAAGACCAAATCACTATATTATTTTTCTTCTTGGTGTGTCCTGTCCTTCTATTCAATGTCTTAAAACTGGAATGTAGTACATTTAGTGCCTTTTGCATTTCATCTACTAACTTGAACACTTGCTCTACATGAAAGCATTAGATTTTTTGTATACATAGAAAAAAACAATCCTCTGTATCTGATGTTCTAATTTTGTATAAAAGCTATTCCTGATGAAATTGTGTCATTGTTTACTAATGTTGCACCACTTGATAATATGGCTCCAGACAGTGCCAAGTTTCAATTAATTCAAGTCTTCGCTTCAGAGTTGCTTCAGGTGAACCTTAACCTAGGATTAGCTACAGTTATGTAACTGGTCATAATATAGCTTTACATATACACTTTGTAACAAGGAATGCTTCTTTATTGAAAAGCCATTCAGGTTTCTCTTCCTGAATAAGTCTGAATCTTGCTGTTACATTTTATCTAACATAGCTACTCTTACATCATAATGCCACTTCAGTTTACTGTTGGTCCCCAAATTGCAGACTGTACATATCTACATTTCTTCCTCTTTGGTAATAATCCTATCTACTTAATTGCCGGAAGCATTTTCCCAGTCTTTGATGCAACCTTAGGTGTCTTTAGATTCCTTATAGTTCTTCATTCCTTATTTAAAACCCACAGTGTGAGCACACTATATTGAACTGGTCTGCCTTGTTTCTCAATGGAGTTTGACATTCTCAGTAATGGTTGTCAGAAGAGAAAAGTCAACAGGGAAATACAGGGAAATGCAAGGCACAAAAAAGACGAGCATATTATAGTGAAACTTATTCAGGTTATTCAGTTCTTCCTATCTCATTTGATGAAACAACTTTTTTTTTTGTTGATATAGCCACACAGGCTGATAAATTTATATTGCAGTTATTCAGCAGACTTATCTAGATTGACTGACAGTGAATTCACCTTGACCAAAAATAAATAAGTGCAAACATTCACAAAAGGCAACACTGTATGTAAGGTGAGTTGGAAAATTGAATTTATATGGGAAGGAATATTGTCCTACTGTCAATGGAAAGCTGATTCTACCATAGAAGTGCCAGGAGGGAGAATAGCTATGACTGGAATAAGCAGGAACTGCCCTCCTATCAGGGTGGAGCTGCCAAGAAATCAGAGGTAGCATCTTGTGCACAAGTCATCATGCCTGTTTATGTTTCAAACATTGCACCAGACGGGTGGTGTGCCATGTTGGAAGCAGAACACAGGAAGTTATCTTAGTTATCTTACTATAGGATACTGATAAACAAAAAACATACTTCTGATTGTCTTACATTAACAAAAATAAAAACATTTAACATGCAGTTAAACTTGTCAGTCTTTCTAATGCAGGCATGGGCAACTGGGCCAATACCTCTTTTTGCAGCCCTCAGATAAATTTAGAAAACTTTTTGGTTATGGTTCACCTTAAATTTGTTATAAAGTTCATATTGGAACTAACGAAATCTATGCTGGCAACAAAACATTAAATAAACCTGAAATAATTTTTTGCATGTTGACACAGTAATTTCATGGTCTATGAAAGCTGTTGTGAGGTCTTTCAAAGTGTATCTGAGAATGTGCTGATGTTTGAGCCATAAAACACTTGATGATACCTACTACAGAAATATCAAAGTAGTGAAAATATCCAAAAAACATGTAGTGTTCACGTGTGTAATTACATAGCAGCGAACATACTGAATCCCGATAGAGATGAGCAGAGCGGGAAAACGTCATGTTGTTCAATATTTAACTAATTCCCAGATATACGTGAACTAGCCTCAGACTTAGTTTACTTTTAATATATTTGTTGATAAGTCAATCTTTGGCCCCCTGATGTTATTCCAAGTTATTTGTGGCCCCCTGATGACCAGAACATAATATCTGCTCTTATCTGTATCTGTGAAGTTCATCACTATTGGTGTTTGCTCCCTGGGGTTTAAGGCCGGGTGTTTTGTGAAAGCACTTTGTGACAACTGCTGATGTAAAAAGGGCTTTATAAAATAAATTTGATTGATTGATTGATTGTATCTTTTCTACTTTTTAATGTTCTGAAATCTTATGAGGTTGAGGTGGTTTGGGCATTTGGTAAGGATGCCCTAGGACATCTCCCTAGGAAGGTGTTCCAGGCACGTCCAGCTGGGAGGAGACCTCGGGGTAGGCCCAGGACTAGGTGGAGAGTTTATATTTTGACGCTGGCCTTGGAACACCTCGGGATCCCCCAGTCAGAGCTGGCAAATGTAGCTCGGGTAAGGGAAGTTTGGGGTCCCCTGCTGGAGCTGCTGCCCCCGCGATCTGACAATGGATAAGCGGATGAAGATGATGACTGGAAAAAAACAACAGGTGACTGTCAGTTTTGTGTGCAGTTGAGGGCATGGTGTGCTGCTCTGTTTGAGCCAGTTCCAGTTTTGCTAGATGTTTTTTGTTAGAACTGACCATATTCCTGGACAGAGTAATCAAGATGGGATAAGACAAGAGCCTAAACAACTGGTTCAATTGATTTGAAGGTGAAAATACAAACATAACTTAGGGGAAATAGCTGTCTAACTATCTTTTGCTGTTCGGAGGGTTGTGCAGGGGTTATAGTTCAAAGTCACTGGATGGATTTAGCTATGATTGTTATAAACTTTTTTTTGTTGACTGTACTTTTTAAACTTGTGTCAGGTCTCAGAATCCAACACAAACAAATGCATGGATTGATAAGACCAAATTTTTGGTTTTAGTCAATAAATGCTGCACATTTATTTGACAAAGAAAAACAAATACAGTATGCCTAAAGGACACTGTAGTCAATGTACAGACAATAAAGCAGGTCAAAGCAAACTTCTCTGAGCAGGCATTCTTATCTCTCAGTCTATGTTATTTAGGCTTGAATTGAACAGAGTATGTCATAGATATTAACCAGGGCTTCGAAATGATCTATGACTCTTGGGTGTCCACTATAATTATTAAAACATTTTTTGCTCTTATCTGTATCTTTTCTACTTTTTAATGTTCTGAAATCTTATGTTTGGAATTTGAACAATAACCCTCTTCCTGATTTCTTATTTGTTTGCATGTTTGTCACACTTAAATGTTTCAGATCGCCAAACAAACTTAAATATTAGTCAATGATAACACTAGGAAACACAAAATTTTGAAAAGGATGTTAGTATTAAGGGAACAGAAAATCCAAACCCACATCGCCTTAATACACAACTTAATTGTGGTTATCAGACCGGAGTTCAATTCCTCTAGCCACACCCAGGCCAGATTACTGCCACACCTGTTCTCAATCAAGGAATCACTTAAATAGGACCTGCCTGACAAAGTGAAGGAAATCAAATGATCCTCAAAAGGTAGACATCATGCCGAGATACAAAGAAATTCAGGAACATGATGAAGAAAGTAATTGAGATCCATCAGTCTGGAAAAGGATATAAAGCAACTTTTAAAGCTTTGGGACTCCAGCAAACCACAGTAAGAGCCAAAAACTTAAAAAGGCAGTTCATGCTCAAAAACCCTCTAATGTGGCTGAATTACAACAATTCTGCAAGGATGAGCGGGTCAAAATTCCTCCACAGTGCTGTAAAAAACTCATTGCAGAATATCACAAACCCTTGACTGCAGTTGTTGCTGCTAAGGGTGGCCCAACCAGTTATTAGGTTGTAGGGGGCATTAACTTTTTCACCCTGGGCCATGTGGGTTTGGATCTTTTTTTTTTCTTAATAACAACCTTTATTTCAAAACTGCAGTTTGTGTTTGCATGTGTTATCTTTGACTAATATTAGAATGTGTTTGATGATCTGAAACATTTGTGTGACAAACATGCAAACAAATAAGAAATCAGGAAGGAGGCAAACACTTTCGCACCACTGTATTGTTAGGAGAATAACCTACCGTATAGTGACTCCTGAAAATGATATAATGTACCTCGGCAATGTATATTGTGGATTGTGACCAGATGCACCACTGTGCCTGTCTTAGGTTGCCCTGATATCAGAGTTGGGATCTTACCTGTCACTGGCTAACCAGCCCTGTTCACTGGCCACACTTAGGTCACATATCGGGGAGGGTTGAAGGATGTAATGTATGTTGCAAGAGTACTTCTCGAGCAGCCGGTAGCATACAACATCTACAATTATTGTTATTTTTGATTGCCCATGTCAGTATTTTCACACCTGCTTGTGATTTCAATCAGTGTTTGGTTGAAATGTTGTATCTACAATATAGTTATTCTTTTCATTTATCTGTAGCTGTAATACTTAAATGTATTTGTGTTTTATAAGTAGGAGGATGTTACATTTTGTGTGAAAATTTTGAAGTAAACAACTGGTAAAGGAAAAAAGTTAACAACTGGGAAAGATACAGGTTATACATTTCTCCATGTATAATATTAAAATTAGAAATAGCATTTTCACCTTTTAAGGTAACAATAAGATCATTTATTTGCTATATAATTTGGAATTGTTGAAATTAAGTCATGGACATTTGAAGACTTAGCAATGGCAGAATGTTTGTATATTTTGCATTTACAGTAGTTGATATACAGCTCTGGAAAGAATTAAGAGAACACATATTTTTTTTTATTGAATAGAATGTTTGCTTTAACTTTTAACCCAATGTAAATATATTAGCCTACACATTCCGAAACACTGTCTAGGCAGGGTGAAAATCTGACATGAAGTTTGGAGGGTACAATGACATAAAATGTTCTCAAGACCGATTTTTGAAGGGGACATCAAAAGTAGTGCTGTAATACTGTTTTAGTTTGCACCACCGGTATGCTTGCTACTGTAGCTCTGCAAATTCAGCTTG
Organism: Esox niger; assembly: GCA_016801105.1. Taxonomy (NCBI): domain Eukaryota; kingdom Metazoa; phylum Chordata; class Actinopteri; order Esociformes; family Esocidae; genus Esox; species Esox niger. Next base: position 80,546 of record JACXGJ010000463.1, read on the forward strand.
TGTGTGAACCCTACAAACATAAAACAAATTTACTGGATTAGCTTCAAGCACATGAATTGACTGTTTTTTTTCAACACTGTCACCTTGCCAGCTAAGGAACACAACATACACTGCATTGCAAGCTTCTCTCATTGACTCAAATTCAAACAGCTGCAAAAGCTGGTTGATGTTACTGTAGCTTGCTAGCGAACATCAGCTAACTAATAGTTAACATAACGAGTGACCTAAAATTCAAGGCAGAGAAAAGGAAGGCTGGTGACGGTTAGAAATGTTTGTTTTGTATTGAGTGGTTGGAGAAATAAATATAATTTGTGTGAACTACTTACTGAAAGTCAACCACCAACAACAGACAGTCAGATTCCCACACATGCACCGTACCTGCATGATGTGCCAATGCTGAGGACTGGGGCAGTGGATCAAACCACTGTGAGGCACAGTGCGGGGGTGTCGCAATTCTTTGAAGCGTCTATAAAGTGTCTATATTCAGCACAAGCGCTTTCATTGCATCTTATTACTATTAGTGAAATTACATAGGTTTACATTAATATATTGGAGAGGACAAATCATAGTTTTCCTCAGGATGGGGGGTCATGTCCACCCAGGGATTTCCGCTTATGTGTCTAGGGATTCATTGGAATCAGTCTTCTGAGAATTGCTTTAGGATTACCATCAAATCTTCAGTCCTGACTATTCCAAGGAAGAGCCCTATTGACATAACTATTATATTGTTCTTCCTGGGTCATTCTTGAATTGCAGTGGAAACTGCTGTCCCATTTTAAAACAAAATAAAATGTGTGTAAACACACACATATACAAATTCATATATTTAAATTTGTTACAAAAGCATAACGTTTGCAATTAATCTGTATGCATAGTAGAACTACTTTTCACAAGACCTTTGGCTTGTCCCACTGCTGATGTGTAGAGTGTGCTGAAAGATTTCTGTGATATTGAGACATCTATAACTGCCTCGTGAAAATCTCACTTTTGACAAACCAAGTAAAGTTTTTGACAATTTGGAATTATATGAACCTATCTTTCATTGTAAGTTAAATGTGCCTAGATAATGAGAACGACATAAACATCGGTGTTTAGAGTCTCTATGTAGGTCTGCCAACCTCGGGAATGTGAAATGTTTAAACTGATCATTTGGCATGGGGTTTCTCATGGAAATGTGATCTGTACTAATTAGACATGCCCTTCAAGGTACATGCCAGCTAGCAACCATCTTTACAGTGAGATTGAGTTGATGAATGACAATGTTACATGTACTGCAACGCTATTCAATAAACACATTGAATTGCTCTCTCCCTTGATTTTCGACTGAGTACATTCTTACTGAAGTAACCACTATACGAATGATTTATTCCAACAACATCTAGAAGACTTCTCACTAAAAAAGGAACACTTCATGAATCATACCTCAAACCTCTATCTTAAATCAATTGTTTTAAAAATACTAAGAATGATGACATCAACAAAATAAATTGCGTTCAGAGGAACAGTAATCTGAGAATGCTGAAATTTTATCTCAATCCTCCATTTTCCCTGGAAGGAACCTGTTACATTCCAGTAAAGGCAAGGTTTATCTCTCTCTTCAATGGAGCTAAATTATTTTATTATTTTATTTTATTGCATTTGTAATCAAATAGTAATTTTTATTTATTTCAGAACTTGGACAGATACAAAATGGACAGATTGTGGGCTGGTGTGGGGGTATGCAAACAGTGTGCAATATTTGTTTTTACCACAATGGAAATATTTGACATCTCGTATTGTTGTCTTTGGAATGTAATAATAATTGCCTATCCGTTTACAGATAAATCATTAAACGACTATATCCTAAAATCATAATAATGTTGCATTTCATATAACACTTGCTTTCATTCAAGTATTAGTAGAAAATATGTAGATTTAAATCATACCTGTATTTCCCTCTCTGTGAACTTATATATATAGCTGTATTCTTTGTGTCAAATACATCATTATAGATATTATTGTCTGTTAACATTTGACCAGAACCATATAATCTGTTAAATCATTACACTGCACCAGAAACAATATGTTTGAAAGGTAGGTAAACACACATATACGGATACCACCCTCGGTATTAGGCTCAAACTATTACACTCCTGACCAATCCCAAATCAACCTCTAAGCCCAACACTCTATTTTCCCTTGTGTCAATCTGAGAGTATTTGACGATGTAAGCTGGTTATACGTCTTTGCCCTTGAATAGGCTAGGTGTAAGAAATACCATATTACTTTTACCAGTTATAGTACAACTTGATTATTTAGGGTCTTGACGACTAAGTTTGTCTGGATAGTCTTATTTTACACAGTAAATGGAAAACAACATGCAAAGAGATAACAATATCTCTTAGGACATCAGAAAGAGGATAATGAGAGCAAATAAGTCTGAGGAAGGCTATACAACCATCTCAAAAATATTTCTATGAGTCTACTTTAGGCAAATCATTTACAAATGGGGAGCATTTAACATGACGGCAACTCAGCATGAAGTGGACACCCTTCAAAAATATCTCAATGAGCCACATGAAAAATTATAAATCAGGTAAATGCCATCCCAAACATAACATCTGGAGATTTGCAGACATCCCTTGCTGCATCTCAGATTACAGTGCACGCTTCACCAAAAAATCACCAACTCTGAATCAAAATGGCATTCATAAGAGGATTGCTAGAAAGAAGTCACTGCTGTCCAAAACTGCCCATCTTAACCACCGGAGACAACTTGGACAACCTGAAGGATTGCCAAAGTCAATTTTCTGGACTTACAAGTGCAAATTTTGGTCTCAATCAAAACTACTATGTTTGATGGAAGCCCACCACTGCCTACCACCCCTTGTCCAAACAGGCAAGCATTGTGATGGGAATGACAAGATCTGCGGCTGCTTTTTGTCCTCTGGACCAGGTCAACTGCACATTAATAAGGGAATGTTCTTTATTAATGGAATGGTCTTCAGTGAGCATCTGTGTATAAATATTGTACTGCACATATGTTTATATTATATATATATATACCCGGTTCAATTGTTTAAACCCAAAATACTTGTGGGATGGCGAGAAATCCGTCAGACTCTGACATGAATTACTCCTAAATGATGCAAAATGAAATTTGTCCCCATCATAGAGCAACGTTGATGCTGCAAAAATTATATTGATCAATTCCAAGATTTCACAATTCCAACTCTTGATGCAGGTATCAGTTTTCCTCACTTATAGTCGACATTGATTTTATTACACTTAGTGGGCCCTGGCATGCCAGGCTACCATGAATCATACCCACCTTTCCCTACGTAAGCTAGAGCCCCTACTATGGTGCCTAAATAGTTATATCATTTGTGCACTCTTTTCAATAGAAGAGGCATGTTGCATTCCATACATACAGGCATTTTGTAATCCATGCATTGCTATCTTGCAGTGCAGGCATCATATCACAAAATTTGAATTTCCCTAAGAAAATATGGCAACCTTCTCAGAGTGTAATGTTTTCTTAAGCAAGTAGAATTTAGTTTAGTTTGAAAAACATTACTTTATCTACAATACCATCAAATCATTGGAACGTGAAGCACCATTGTATTTTGGCTCTCAATTCTTTGGATATTATATCAAATCATTACAACTACTTACTTGCATCTTGCAATGTAGCCTCTGTTGTTGATGTCATTTGCACATGGTAGTGGCTATCATATCCATGCTTAGCTCATGGAAAGTCTTCATAATCTGTTGAACACTAGTTTTTTTCAGAATTTTGGCTAGCATACTTCCTTCATCAACCTAAGATTTCTTCCTTGGCCTACCAAGCCTACCAGTCTTTTTGTGCTTGCCAAGCACACCAATGTAGACCTTTTAATTGATATTCCAAAACATTATGTTTGGTAAATATAGGTCTGGTTTTGCAGACACAGATTAAGCTCAGTCTAGGACTAAAAACAACAAGGTTAATGGAGTCCTGTCATGGAAAAAAATCTCTTCTTGCCAAAAAGGACTCAAAAAGATGCAACCAAATGTGTGAAACATCATGTACACTGCTGATTTTGCAGGTTTTATTACTTACAAAGCAGGTAGAGGTCTGTATTTTTTTCATGGGTACACTTCAACTGTGAGAGACGGAAACAAAAATCCAGAAAATCACATTGTATGATTTTAAATAATGAATTTGCATTTTATTGCATGACATAAGTATTTGAACACCTACCAACCAGTAAGAATTCCGGCTCTCACAAAGCTGTTCGTTTTTCTTTAAGAAGCCCTCCTGTTCTCCACTAATTACCTGTATTTACTGCAACTGTTTGAACTCGTTACCTGTATAAAAGACACCTGTTCACACATTCAATCAAACAGACTCCAACCTCTCCACAATGGCCAAGAACAGAGAGCTGTGTAAGGACATCGGGGATAAAATTGTGGACCTGCACAAGGCTGGGATGGGCTACAGGACAATAGGCAAGTAGCCTGGTGAGAAGGCAACAACTGTTGGCGCAATTATTAGAAAATGGTAACATGATAACGGTCAATCTCCCTCAGTCTGGGGCTCCAGGCAAGATCTCACCTCGTGGGCCATCAATGATCATAAGGTGATCAGCCCAGAACTACACGGCAGGACCTGGTCAATGACCTGAAGAGAGCTGGGACCACAGTCTCAAAGAAAACCATTAGTAACACACTATGTCGTCATAGATAAAGATCCTGCAGCACACGCAAGGTCCCCCTGCTCAAGCTAGCGCATGTCCGGGCCCGTCTGAAGTTTGCCAGTGACCATCTGGATGATCCAGAGGAGGAATGGGAGAAGGTCATGTGGTCTGATGAGACAAAAATAGAGCTTTTTGGTCTAAACTCCACTTGCCGTGTTTGGAGGAAGAAGAGGGATGAGTACAAACCCAAGAACACCATTCGAACCGTGAAGGATGGAGCTGGAAACATCATTCTTTGGGGATGCTTTTCTGCAAAGGGGACAGGACAACTGCACCCTATTGAGGAGAGAATGGATGGGGTCATGTATCATGACCCCTGCCCAAGCCAGTCTCCGGACCTGAATCCAATAGAAAATCTTTGGAGAGAGCTGAAAGTACATAAAGTCCAGCGACAGCCCCGAAACCTGAAGTATCTGGAGAAGGTCTGTATGGAGGAGTGGGCCAAAATCCCTGCTGCACTGGGTGCAAATCTGGTCAGAAACTACAGAAAACGTATGATCTCTGTAATTGCAAATAAAGGTTTCTGTACCAAATATTCAGTTCGGCTTTTCTGATGTATCAAATACTTATGTCATGCAATAAAATGCTAATTCATTATTTAAAAATCATACAATGTGATTTTCTGGATTTTTGTTTTAGATGCCGTCTCTCACAGTTGAAGTGTACCTATGATAAAAATTACAGACCTCTACATGTTTTGTAAGTAGGAAAACCTGCAAAATCAGCAGCGTATCAAATACTTGTTCTCCCCACTGTAGGTATGTCATTATGGCTTAGGCATGAATAGCTACACAGATGTGCTGACTAACTCTGAGCAAAGGACCGTAGATAGGACGTGTTGCCTGATACTGATGGGCTCCACGCATCCTGTCCATACCTCCGGCTAGATGTTGCCCCTGTAACTGTCACAGACTTAATGGATAGGACCACTGACCATAGGTTGGAACTTACCATGGAAGGGTCTTTTTTAAGATAAACCTTTCTTATTGGAGGGTATTTGACTGTGTAATGACTGGTTTTGTCCATTGGCCGCCTCCCTTGTTTTCTGGTATAAAGATTGTGTTCTTTCTGCATTCATTGGAGAGAGAGAAAGGAAAGAACTATGGAAGGTTAACATCGATGTCTCATGCTGAATAAAGATTACTCTCCCCTGACTTCTGGTTGCATTACTTTTGTTCATGGATATCACATGGACGGAAGCTGACAGGCTGCGGTATGAATTCTGAAGTGTACTGTACTGTAAGACAATTCAGAAATGTATTTTTCCTTGGTGAGGATTGAACCCAGGTTGACTATGCGGTAGCCCACATCTCAAACCCCATACTATAATGGGTAGTCATTCAGACAGGCTCTCAACCACCCACTCACTTAGTTAGTCGGTAAAAGACATTCACTCTTCTTGGCCGGTCTGGCAAAAAACTAAATCATTTTTCATAACTGAAAAGTATAATGTTCCTGACTGGCCAAGCTAAGCCGAGATTAGGAATGCTAACACAACAGAATTCCCAACAAAATATTTAATGTAACATCTTGTTCCTCCATTCTCTTCCAAACCAGTTATTTCTCTACTCTGGAATGTAAGCTACTCAACACAGGGAAATACATTTACAGTAAATGTCATTTCCTCTAAATATGGCATTCCTTTGTCTGCGTAATACCTTTAGCAGAGGCAGGGTACACAGCTGTGCACTATTCGTTTTTTGTCCAAATGCACTCTATTTCTTATTTAGTTAATCACTTTCAACCTGAGAAAAGTAGTGTATCATACATTGATGAGATAAAACATTATGACCACCTGCCTAATATGCTGTTGGTCCTCCGCGTGCTGCCAAAACAGCACCAACCTGCAGAGGCATGGACTACAAGACCCCTGAAGGTGTACTGTGGTTTCTGGCACCAATATATTAGCAGCAGATTCTTCAAGTCCTGTAAGTTGGACTTGTTGGTCCAGAACATCCCACAGGTGCTCAATCGGATTCAGATGTGGAGAATTTGCAGGCCAATACCTTGAACTATATCATATTCCTCAAACCATTCCCGAACAATGTGTGCAGTGTGGCAGGGCGCATTATCCTGCTGAAAGAGGCCCCTTCTATCAGGGAATACCATAGTCTGCAACAATGCTTAGGTTGGCGGTACGTGTCAAATTAATGTTCACATGAAAGCCCAGACCCAGGGTTTCCCAGCAGAACATTGCCGAGAGTATCACACTCCCGGCTTGCCATCCACCGGCTTATTTTCCTGTATGGATGGTGTATCTTGAAACATTGGCAGTGTACGATTTTTGCCACACAGCACATTGGGTTTTGGCCAAATTACTACCTTGGTCTTCTCCCCACATTGTAGCTGGGTCAATCTCACGCTTTCTGGCAAACTCAAAACAGGATTTCAATTACTTTTAGAGTAATGACTCTGCATAACAGAACAGTGTAAAGCAGAGGTCTTGACATACTGTTATTGACTTGTGCACCATTTTTCCACTCCCAACCACAAAACTCTATACTCCTTCAAAGTGATTCTTGGCTTCCCTGTGACATCTGAAAATCTTATGTTTGAGTGCATAGTTTTGTGTAGCAGTTTGGGTTCTGATTACTGATGACTAATCCAAATTGGAGCACAGGGATGTTTTAAACTCTACATTATATTATTTACAAACCCTAACCTAAGCATCTAAAGAAAATGAAATTTTAATGCGTCAAAAAACATTTTGATATTGTTCAGAACATTAGCATTCATGAAAATCCTCACTTTGGATAACCTTTTTGACCAAACATGAAAAAGCTCATATTGTGTGACTATCCCAAGAATGTTTCACAAAGATTAAACTTGAATAAAACTAAGTATAATAAATGCAAGTCTACTTAATAAAGCACAGAATGATAACACAGATGTCTATTTGTGAGTCTGATATTTTCAGACTCTAGGCATAATATTTTGAGTCAGTTTTTATCAAATATATTTTGTCTCAGAAATTGATATTATATGTTGTGACACTATATTGTGATCTTAAAATGGGCAACTGTTGGTAGACACTTGTAGAAGAGGGGTCCTTTTAATCAGAAAGTACAGAAAAGAGTATAACATGGAAGTGTTACAAAGTGAGTTGTCTCGTCATTTCTTTTTATAAATTTGATATTTTGGCCACTTCAGTACCTTTTACCAGTATCTTTAAGTGTGTTGCTTTTTACATGAAAATGTCATTTTTACTTCTAAATCTGATACCATGTTGCAGTGGGTATGCCCAATCTTGTGCTAAGTGTGTCAAACTTCATATGGTTTGACATTACATCATATTGTGTGACAGGTTTTGCTTGTCACTTCAAACAATCCATTTGTAACATCATATGATATGAACTGTATTTTCAGACACAGAATATTTATTAAATTGAGCTACAGTAGCAATTTACTCTTTATTTTATAACTAATAGCTAGGTTTAATTTATGTTTTGTATAATATTGCTGAGGCTAGACCTGACCAATTGAAGCAACCTGATCATAACACTGGCTCCACAAGCTCGTAAAGTGGACACAATGCATGATGGGTGCATTGCTTCATGCACTTCCCGTAAAATTTAGACTCAGACCACATGACCTTTTTCCATTGCTCCAGTGTCCATTTTTTAATGCTCCATAGCAAATTGAAGGCTTTTTTCTGATTCACCTCACTAACAAGTTCCTTGTGGGCACACAGCTGTTAAGTCCCAAATCTGTGAGGTCATGTAGCAAGCTCTTAATTTCTATATTACACATGGGAATCGAGCTACTGTCAATCTTTTATGATTCAACATGACCAAGCGTTAATGTGATCTCTGATCATGGTCAAGATTTTCAAGTTTTGACAGTTGACAGTTCACCACTATCCTCCCAGGTTTTAATAATACGTTGGACAGTTCTAAACCCAACTTGATCAATCTCCTTAGTTGTTTTGTTTTCTTTCACCCTTCGGAAAATCTGTAATATATTTTCCACAACCACATGATAAGCCTTTCGACATGGATGTTTAAGAAATGATGAGCCACTCACGGCATCAATTAGGGTTAAAATACTTTTTGCCAGCTGAAACATACAGGTGCTGGTCATATAATTAGAATATCATCAAAAAGTTTATTTATTTCAGTAATTCCACTCAAAAAGTGATACTTGTATAATGTAAACAGTCATTCCACACAGACTGATATATTTCAAGTGTTCATTCCTTTTAATTTTGATGAATATAACTGACAACTAAAGAAAACCCCAAAATTAGTATCACTGCCTCCACAGTTGAAATAAATCAACTTTTTGATGATATTCTAATTATGTGACCAGCACCTGTATTAATCACTGCAGTAATGATTCAATCATAGGCTCTTGAGTTACTCATTTAAATCCAAAAGAGTAACTTTTTTTGCCCAGGCAGTGTACTTACTAGTAGATGAAATTCAAAAGATGTAACTGTAAACTATTACCTGTGATTCCTCAGTAGAAAATAGTTGTTCACTATCCTTATGTCTGATAACCAAATGATATACAGTGTTTTGTGGCACAATGTTTCACACCTTTGTGTGATTGTTCTTAAACAGTTTTTGTTTGATTGAAAGTTAGATGCAAGTAATACACGTTTTGAATTGACAAATTGTAGTGTGGTGTGGTTCATCCGATGGTGCGACACTATCATTTGGTGACATTCCGAAATGTGACCAAAAAAGGTTTTGTTAATGATAAATCATTAAAATCTCAATGGAACACGTAAAATTGTATAAGCATGAGACACAAGCATTTTGTTAGATATAAGAGTGTTTGTTGGAATTCATCTAAAATATACTGAAAGAACAGATGATGAAAAATTATAAAAAATGAAAAATTTTACAAGGAAATGCTGGAATGCAAGATAGTAATGATAAATAATTATGATTATGAGTTTAAGAAAAGTATACACCATTTACATTTTATATGCAGTAACTTCATATACAATGACAATTTTAGGCAATGATTTTTCTGCATCTCTACATGTATGGCAGACATTCCATTCCAGTGTCTGTTAAATTCCAACACAGGAAAACCTCATTTTATTTAATGAGGTACTGATTAAGTGATTACCTGGAGCAAATCTAATTTAATGAGGACAAGTATAAAAACCACTGCCTTGGTCATCACTATCTTCACACTTGCAATAGGACCAGCTGGATGGCAAAAACAGTGCAAGTAGTACCTCCTAGATTATTTTAATTTATAAAATAAACTATTCAGCACGACAAGTGTCAAAAAGCTTTATGTGAGGAAAAGAAGGGTTCAATTCTGGCGGTGGTTTATAAGAACAAGTTAAAGCAACAGACTTTAGGGACAACAAAGCTACAAACAGAGGGTGAAAAACTGTCCACTGACCGAGATGATCGTCAACTCATTCGAATGTCACTTAACAACCGTATGATGACATCAAGTGAACTACAAAAAGATGTCAAGTAGCAGCTGGGGTGAAGTGCACCACGAGGACAGTTCAAAACAGACTCCTAGGGGCAGGGCTGAAGTTGTACAAAAGCTAGAAAAACAATGATAAGCAAATAAGAGCCAGGCTGAAGTTTACAGAAGACCATAAGGATTGGACCATACAGGAATAGAATAAAGTCATTTTCTCAAATTTGCCCAACACCAGGTTGTCTAATGGTTAGACAGAGACACATGAATCAAGCCAAGTACAAGGTTATCCTAAAAAAAACACCTGCTTTCTTCTGCTCTGACAATGTTCTCCAACCCTGAGGATAATTTTTTCCAGCAGGACAATGCTCCAGCCACACCTTGATTGACCTGGCTGGGTGGCATGGAGCAGTGTACCGCTGGAAAAAAAAACAATTCTCAGAGTTTGGGAACATTGTCAAATATGCATGAATCAAGCCAAGTACAGGGTTATCCTGGAAAAACACCTGCTTCCTTCTGCTCTGATAATGTTCTCTGGTAATTGAAACACCCCAAAACAAACAAGAACTGAAAGAAGCTGCGCTAAATGCCTAGCATAACATCACAATTGAAGAATGCAACAGTTTGGTGATGTCGATGGGTCGCAGGATTGAGGCAGTTATTGCAAGCAAGGGTTATACCACCAAATATGAAATGTTATTTACTTTAAGATTATTTGTTCCTTTACTTTTGCTCACCAAAAAATGCTAAGGTCCAATACAAATGGTGATATGTCCGAAGTTGTTTAACACATCCAGATGTGAATACCAGGAAATGAAAGCTTAAATTCTGAACTCTTGTCTCATACTCATCTTTTGATCTAAAACCCAAATGTCTTCTGTGACCATCAAAAACAAAGGAATTTGCCTTGCTGTTCCAATACTGAGGGGAAGATATGTTGTAAACATATAATTGGTTTGATCAACACATACAGTGGGGCAAAAAAGTTTTTCCATCATAGGTACACTTCAACTATGAGAGACAAAATGAGAAAAGAATTCAGAAAAACACATTGTAGGACACATTGTACTTGCACAATTGGCGGCTGACTAAATACTTTTTTGCCCCACTGTATGTACATGTATATATGCAAGCAACATATTTTATTATTTTGTTTTTCTTACAAATATCCTCCAAAATATCTGTTCCATTTCAGTGTTTTTAAATAAAAATTTACAAAAGAACATAATTGCAATATACAATTTTTATTCAGAAATTTGAAAATACCTCAGAGTTCTGAATATATTTGCAAAGCATTTTTTATTTTTTATTTACCTTAATTATACAGAGAAATCTACTGAGATTAATTACTCTTTTACAGCTGAGCCAAGTATTACAATGATAAAAACACATACAAAATGGAAATAAATCATTAAGAAACACTATCACAGTTCACAGTAAACATTGAAGGATAATAAATGTAAGATATAATCAGTACACATATTGCATGTTTCATATTGAAACATTTTTTTGTATGTCTGTAACTGTGATACAATACAGAATATACCAGCTTCTATTCACATTATAATATGGGATTTTCTCTCTGAATGTGCCATAAAATATAGTATGTTATGATCTAGTTTCTTCATTAAAATATAAATACAGACTAAGTACATAAATTACTGACCATTTTGAGCAACAAACGTGAGAACGTTTTATCAACAAAATAAGGATTGTCACTGGTAAAAAAAATACAATGTTCAATGTAGTCAGTGTTAATAAGCACTTTTCTCATTTCACTTTGCATAACTTGCTAGTCGTCTGTGTTATTAAACAGTAACCTGAATTTCAGTCTCTAAAATAAATTGTTACATCAAATTTATTTTATAAAGCTTTTTTTACATCAGCGGTTGTCACAAAGTGCTTTAATAGATTCATCAGAGCAATGCATGTCAATTCAAACCAGAGATAAGTGATTCCGATTTTAAGTCAGTTCATGAGTTGTCAGTTACTAGCCAATAATTACATAAAGAGGGTATTTTCTATTCTATTATGTGCTGAGCGGTCAATCTTGACTTAATGTTATACCCTTTAAATTAATACTATGATTTAAATAAAAACACACAGAAAATAACTGATTTAGATGTGTTTTGAGAGTGTAAATCACAAAGCCATTGCGGTTTCCAAAAGGTCTACTTATCTCTTGCTTCAAATAATAATCTAGAGGTAGTGATAATTCATCAGAAAAATCATTCTTTATAGTTTGTGTGATGCTTTGTTTTATATGCAGTTTCTAACCGTACAGACTATCCACTGTGGAGTGTGAGCATTTCCTGAGGACACAATCAACCGACTCTTGTCCATCATGGCACTCCTTTGCACTAATCTCTCATCTTTGTGTCTATGACATGCAAACACCACAGAGGCAGGTTACTCTTTCATTCCAAATGGCACCCTATTCTGCAAATAGTTCATTAATTCTGGTGTCCAATGCCATAGTGCAGTACAGTATATGGGGATCAGGGTGCCATTTGGGATGTAACCCCTGTGTTGAAATGCAATTCATCCGACAGTCTAGCTGATTTTAACGTTAGGATCTACACCAGATGTAAGATTATGAAAAAAGGCTAAATAAATTGGCAAACCCTAAAATGTTACGGAAGCAAAGCTACTTAAGTTAACAGATATGTTAAGTGCATGTTCTCTACCTTTTTCTCAGTTAGGCAGGCAGCAGCCCGGAGTACTGTCAGGTTATCCTAGGTACAGGTCTAGGATCAGTTTCTTCTCCCCAAATCGCAACTTCATATTCTTCAGCGGATATTCTGTGGTGGCCTCTGGGTGACAGTGACACAACCATGGTAGCTGACTCTGCGAGACATGGGTACCTCTTCTGCCATTATGCCAGTCTCGGGACAGTAGGTCCACACATGGTCAGTGGCTGCGGCACACTCATTTCTTCCCCCGACGATGAATACCTTACCTTCACACACAGTCAGGCCACTGCTCTCCTGTCGAACAGATACAGTTAAACAGGGGAATAAGGGGAAAACACATGGTTCAGAATGTATGTTAAGACATAGCATTGGTTTGTTTTCTGGCAACACAGTGAGTTTTTGTCATCTCCCGCTGATAACGTGTGGCTATACCATCTACATAGTAAATATTCAGTCCAATTTCACATGTATAATATTTTGCCCACTCTGCTGTATACAGCCAATCAGAGAACAAGGACACTTCTGCGAGAGAATATCAGAAATAATGATCATTTAGAGTAGCATAATTAACTATTTTGGCTAAAACTTTTTGCTGCAAATGAGGTTGGTTAGCCACGTAAAGTTACTACCCAATGAATATTAAAACATTTCAAATAGGTACAGTCTCTGTAGCTGATTTTAGGAAATGTGGAGCACCAAGCCATCTTAAGCCTTCTCCCACTGAGATACAATACCTTTTATTTGTATTCTGCGTTTGGATGAATGGATTGACCCGTTCTTTCAACATGTGGAAGTGCTTGAAAAGCTCAGGCAAACCTACAGAATGGGTCATTCCAGTTTGTAGCGGTTTATGTGAACCATCCAGAAAATGTAACCTCATCAGAGGTGCTAAGTGGCCGACAAACTGAAGACCAACTTCCCCATCTGTCCTACTTTATTCATAAAGTATCTCCAAGTAGGAGTGCTCATCTAGGATCACAAAAGCCCAGTTGATATAATAAATTGCCACTCTCTAGATGTTAGGTTGTTTCTAAATTAGCACTGACACTCTGAAACACTAATGACAAATTGTCTCCGTTTTCTATTATTTGGAGAATTTTGGAATTTCCAGGCTGAATGAATTTCACACCAGACAAGCCAAACAAAAATACTGCATGCATGGCATTGAAGCTTCATAACCATGTGTCTTGACAGTCAATATAGTGCATATCAAAAGTCTCAAAGTACTAAAGCAGCTTTTGACAAGACAGTTGTTTACCATGAATAAGATCTTTAACTCTTTCAATAAATTATTCCATATTTAAATGAAAAATAACTGGATAAAGTCTCTGAAAAATTATAACCAATCACATAAAATCATGCACAAAGATTAACTGAGGCCAGGTGACAGTGAATTAAGTGATTGGCCCCTTAAAGATTTCAGCAGTTCCTGTAGGATTTCTTTTCAAGGTTCATTGGTCGCATATGTAATGAACAGGCTTTGTCCCCAACAAGCTAATGAAACATCTAAGCCATCCTATTATTGAATTGTACAGATTAGGGAATATAAAATACAGTATTTTTAAGGCTTTTATTATGGAACATTAAGTCCAACATTAGGAAGTGTAAGCAATATGGCACCATCAGGACATTGCAAAGACATTCCTCCAAAGTTGTTGAGAGGGCATGGAGAAAGTTCCCCTGACAGGCTACCAAGCCAATTTAAACTTTTAAGAAGCAGTATGAATTTCTGTCAGAAATAGGGCATATTACAACCACTGCACATCTTCTTGAAGTCTGAGTGGCAGAGTAGGTGGCAAGAGCATCCTAAAAATGCATCCAAGCCGACTCACATTTGACTTACTATGCAATTCTTGCTATGGGGCTGTTATGCATTGTGGCTGCTTCTGTAGGTATGGTCAAGATAGAGGGACAATGAAAATGCCCAAATATCATTATAATTTGGCACAAACCCTGTTACTTTCTCCCAAAAGCTAAAGTAAAAGAATTACCTTTCACTCAACAACATCCCAAAGCAGACAAACAAATATACCAAGGAATGCCCTCAAAAAAGTAAGACCAATGTCCTGGAATGGCAGTCAAAATTTGACTAAGCTAGAACTCTTCTTTTTGCAAAGAGGAGGGGAGAAAAACTAACAGAATCCAAGTGTGCTACATTGAAATGGACCTATCCAATCAGATTTACTGCAGTAATCCAAAAGGGGCTTCCAAAAAGTACGTCTGTGTGAATCTGAGCAACTTAGCTAAAGCAGGAAAAATAACATTATTCTTTAGTTTTTCCTCTTCCTAGGTTTGTTCAGGAAGAAGAGCTATGCAGAACAGTCCAAAGGAAGCCTTGAGTCCAAATTGTCGATCCACCCTGATAACTAAAGAAATGTACTTAGAATTTAAACACAGTGGCCACACGGTTGATCAACAACTATCAATTGGGCAACATACCCAAAGTGTGGAAGATAACTTTCATCTTCCTTAGTCCATAGTCCTAGAATCAAGCCCTTTTAGGGTTTCATCAGTTTGCTGGTGGAATTAAGTCATAAGAACTAAGAATTGTCTTCTCCAAAAATCCTTCACCCATCTGCCATAAGGTCTAGTTCATGAGAATAAACCTAAATAATTGTGCAACTAAAGCATTAGCATTTAAATTTTTACAATCTATTTGTTCTTCGTGTTGTTGGTTATTTATTAGAGTTGAAAAAAGGTCTAAATGATTGGTCTTATAAATACTTCCTTTAGTATCAATTTCACTAACCAGTTTCATTGGCATATCCACCACTATGCTCCAGGTGTCGGTCTTTGGAGTGTAGCTATAAATCTTATCCAGGAGTCCCCCCACAACATAGATCTTGTTATTGAGCGTGGTGGCATTGATGCACCTCTGAGAGAAGGGACATGATGTCACAAAACTCCATTGGTCCTCTTCTGGGTCATAGCACTGAACCTATATGGTAAATGGAAGTAATGGGTTTGTGTGAGCATGTTTATTCACTTTTAATGGCCAAGTCACTTTTGAATATCCTTAAGTAGCCACCATTTCCAAACATTCAGGTGATTTGGAGACATTTCTTATTAATAACAGCAGTTAGATATACCCTTTAAATCAGGGCAAACTGGAGAAGTTGTGAACTAGTAAGTCAAAAATGCCTGTACAGAGAGGTAGGCTTAGCCATAGTTAAAGGAAGTGCTGTATAGAAAGTGCTACAAAACATTGAGTCACAGGTGTCAGTAATAATGTCAATGACATCTTCATTTCCTGATTTAAAAGTATATTATGTTTCCGAAATCAAAAACAAAAGGACAGTACAAAAAAGGCTATTCAGAATTGGCTGAACACTGCATGTGACTTACAGTAGAGCAAAAGCTGATCTACTCAACACAAATAGGTTGTTTGCTATGCATCGTACGTGGGGGTTCTTAATGAGAGATCAGGATCATCTTTACAATTTTGAATGCTGCTTGCATTTCCAGAATCCTGCTTAGAAAAGCCCTAAAGGCGCAAGAGAAAAGCAAAGAGTTATTCTGAATTTTGTTGTAGGCACCATTGCAGGATCGAATATTTCTTTAAATGTATATTGCGTAAGTTGACAAGATGTAACTTGAATAGGTTATGTGATTTTAATGGTTTCCACAGAAAGAGTAAGATATTGCACTGTAAGATATTGCACTAAAACAAAACAAAGGCTTTTGGCTTATGTAGGAACTAAAGGACATGGGTTGATATTTGATACAGAGTATATACAGTAGGTGTTCTTAATTCACAATTCACAAACTGCTTCAGTTGATATGCTATACCTTGAGCAAAGTGTGGTGATAACAGGCAAGAATAACAGGTTCTGCAAGATAATGTTAGGCCAACCCTATGGTTATACATTTCTTTCAAAACATCTGTTTTGATGGCATAATTTAAAGTTTGTAAACCTTGAGCTTCAACTGTTATTTCATGATGTATTTACATAATTGTAATTTTGTTTGCCCTAACTCAAGCATTCTTTTCTCATGTCAATGCTATTTAAATGAGCACCAAATAGTTTACAAAGATTTACGGTATTTCTTTTTTCATGTCAATGCTATTTAAATGAGCAACAACCGGTTTACAAAGATTTACGGGATATATTTCCAAACGCAAGCATTCTTCTTGCATGTCAATGCTATTTAAATGAGCAACAACCGGTTTACAAAGATTTACGGGATATATTTCCAAACGCAAGCATTCTTCTTGCATGTCAATGCTATTTAAATGAGCAACAACCTGTACACGGAGATTAACAGGATCTCTCCAAAATGCATTCTCGTTTCTAGAGAAAAAATAAGTAGGGAAACCGGTTAGTTAGTAAAATGCATGCTATTTATGTAGAACTTCTTTAAGTCAAGAAGCATTGGCGCCATTCAAATTGAGTGCACAATTTGAGTTCTCAAACCACAATGCAAATTTCCTGGCATTTAGTTTTGACTATTCTTTTTTAATGAGTGCAACTTGGGGATTTTATATACGGGTACTATGTCTCCTGCTTCATGACAATGCCAAGAGGGGATCCAAATAATGCTTTAATTTCAAGAATGCTGTGTAATATCTTTGGATTTGTGATTCAATTTTCAAATAACCATCATACTGTAGGTTCTAGTGATCAGCCCTGGTAGGGTTGGCCTAATTTAACCCCTGCATCTCAGGAATAATAGCTGCTTCTTCCAGAAAAGTTCTTAATAAAATCATAAACTCCTCATCCACCTTACCATTGACCAACAAGAGCAGCTACACCAGAGATTTCTGCTCACCTTGTTGGTATTGCAGTCGTTGCTAACAGCCCCTCCAATGACATAGAGCTTGCCAGAGCAGCTTGCCAGAGCTGCTGAGCTCACAGCCAACAGTAGAGGGGCTACAGTCTGCCATTGGTTGTCATAGACGCTGTAGCACTCCACACTAGACAAGCGCTCCATTCCATTGAAGCCTCCCACTGCATAAAGCTACAAACACAACCAGTCAAACACCCTCATATGTATTGAATACCATTCTTATTCCACAATGTCTAATTTGTTCAAATTGTAAGTCTGTTCCAGATTTGTTTGTGATAGGACAAGTTTAATGAAATAGGAAAATTCCTTAGCACTTGCAACTGACTCTCATGCATGAATCTCATGAATGAATGATTACGGAACTTTGTATCTAGAATGAGAAACAATGGCAAACTCACTTTTCCAAGCAGAGCTGCCATCTTGTGCCTCCATCTAGGCTTCGACAAAGATGCAACGCGGACCCAATGGTCCACCTGTGGCAGGTATCGCCACACGTCTGAGCTGTTCAACTGGCCTCCTGTAAAGCAAAACAATCAGATCAGGTGCCATATGTAGGCTATATGAGTAGGAGAGCTAATTTCAGATAATCTTTACTAACTAGATCACAATCACTACGTGGAAAACCCAGGAGTGGCCATTTCAGAGGTACGGTAACCGGCATACCTGGTACAGAAGACAATGCCAAGCTCAAAGGCTTAGCTTAGCAATGTCACTTAATTTACCCCATTGTCTATATAGCATGACACGAAACTGGCTACTGAGCTATCTTGGGCTTTGTCATAGACTTTGGACATGTCTGTCTGGGTAAGTACATCTAGAGCAGAGACAAGGTGAATAGCAATGAAAGATACCCCACATTGAACAACAGGAAGAACATTTTTATCTTCAAATAAGTAGAAGCACTGTGAGCAAGTCAGTTGACTGAGGAACTGTAAGGCGAAAAAGACAGTTTCAAAAGAACATACTTTTCTGAATAATACATGGAAAATGAATGCTTATTGCCATGATTTACATAACATTCTCTGGTCTAGGGACTGTTCCAATTTTAATAAAACTAAACTACAGCACGGGATACTGGAAACAACTTGCTACTGGTAAAAAAGTTAATGTCCAAGGTCAAATACTGCTCTAAAACCATAGTAATATGCACCAACTTTTCATCTTGTGATTATCAAAATTTTCTTAAAAAAGTGGCACACCTGATACGTATACATCATTCTGCAGCTCACAGCTGGCAAACTCGGACTTGGAGTATCCTGGGATGGTGGCACTGAGGACCCACTCTTTTGTGTAAGGGTTGAGTTTCTCTGTAAAGGACAGTCTAGAGAAACCATTTCGGTCACAGCCTCCAATAACAACAACCATCTCCGCTCTTCCTTTGGACCTGAGCATAAACACAGTTAGAACCGAAGTTACACTAAATAAAATACTACCTGATTATGTACTATTGCTTTTACAAATACATTTGACATAATTAGTGGTACGAGTAGCACACTAGATTTATTCTGAACACAGAAAATGAAGCATTATTAGCTTATAAGTCTAGGTCATGAAATAAATAGTTCCAAACCAGTACTAACAACCTTTTTGTATAACCTTTAGTAAATACTAACCCATAGTATAACATACCTAAAAGTTTATTGTTTATATATACTAAATCAGGGAGTCTTTCTTTACGCAGGACCTGTAATATCACTACATGTACAGAAGGATGGATGTTTTGACACCAATAGTTTTCACACAAACCTTCTTGGTCTGGTCTTTAGGGACTCCACCTCCCTTCCCAGAATATGGTACATCCTGGCTTCTTGTAGTAGTGGGCGACACTCCCTGCAGTCCTGCAAGAGGTCATCAGACTCCACCAAATTGACAAAGAAAACAGGGTCCACCAAAGGCAGACACACCAGTTCCAACAGATCCCGGAGAGCCCCTTTTCTCTCTCCAGGCTTGTGATGCACCCACTTCAGAACTGCTTGCACCAACACTTCCTCCCTGTCCACCAGGAGCTGATCACTGGTCAGAAGCTTTACCACACGCTCTTTGGGTAAGCTTAGGAATTCCTCGTGCTTGTAGACCTTCACAAAGTCCCTGTACAACATTGTCTGGCACTTATCTGCCAGAGGTGTTATTAAGTACAAGCTTGCAAAGTCCATGATGCCCAAGCAGTTGGAGTGGTCAACACGTTGCTCCAGGAAACGCACACATTCCTTGCGGAGCACACTGATGCCCAGCATGTCAGAGGCACTAAACACGTTCTCCACATTGGCGTCGTCAAGCGTTGCCTTGCCCTCATATATGAAGTTTAGAACCGTCTCCATAGCCGAGGCACAGACTCCCTGAATGCGTACAAGCTGCTGGCGGCTCTCACAAAGCTGTCCATTGAACATACTGTGGAAATACATGCTGCTAGCACTGAGAGTGGCGCGGTGACATGGGAACTCGCTGCCATCCACCTGCAGGACAACATCAGTGAAGGTGCCGCTTTGGCGGTAGGCATTGAGAACTTTGAGGATCTGCTCTGCATGGCATGGACTTTCACAAAAGCTTATCTCCATCTGTTGGGGCTGGTGGTTGCTCTGAGACAGAGGTTTAGGCTCGCCAGAGCTAGAGCTGCCAAAACCCATTCTAAAAAATTGACAAGGACAACCTAGGGAGGGACAGGAAGGGAGGGACAGAGAATTAATTAATTCTCAATCAGTAACAATTGCAACTGTGGAGCTTCTGATGATACTAGAAGACATATTGGACTAAACTATTGTTTCTAAATTAGCAAGAACCTGACGTAAAATATGTACTGACACATTTCGCAAGCAAATTTCTACTAAGAAGCAAGGAGTCCATATTGCAATGTTCAGCACATCATTGGAACAGTACACATTGATAGAAACAAAGAGCAACACCTTGGATGACAGGGAGCTTGATTCTGGTACTGAACTTAGCCATAAGCACCACCCTCTTGCAATTGAGGGCGGTGCTGTTCCTATACTAAGCAATGATGCAGATTGTAAAGACAATCAATGGTACAGCGGTTAACATTTTTGAGGTTCTGATGGTCCTTGAGGATTTTCAACCTGCTAATGGTGCAGTTCTGCAGGACTTTCGTAACCCTAATTACTCTTGTATATCACTAAATGAAAAATGACTACAGTGAGCTAGCCAGCAGCATTTTAATTTTGACGTTGCCTTAGACAGCAATAATAATAATAATAATAATAATAATAATAATTGGATTTTCAGCTAATGGGATCTGTTTTCAAGCAGTTCATGTAGGCAGACAAGACCTGGCAGCCGTGTCCACACTAGCAGCTCAATTAACAGTTTCTCCCCAATTAAGTCAGTTTTAAAGATCTGATGTGAAAAGTTTGACTTGAAGATCTTTCAGAATCCAGAACTCAAACAACATGTATTATACAGTATATACACACACTTTTTACGCATATACAGTACACTGCCTTCAGAAATGAGAACATTTGACCTATGTTATAGACTTCATTTCTAATTGAAATAATATGCTTTTCATGAATAGACACAAAATATCCCATTGACACATTTTCAGAAATGTGCACCAAATCTCATGTACATGAAGATTCAGACCTTCTACAAAGACACTCTAAATTAAGCTCAGTGGCATCCTGTGTCTTTCAATCATCCTTGAGATAACTAGAACTTGAGTCCACCTTGGTCATGATGGTTATCAAAAACCCAATGGCCACTCAGAACAAGCTTCCAAATGTATCTGCACAGATGGTTGTCCTTCTAGCAGGTTCTCCCATCTCTGTAGCACTTCCTTAACCAGGGCCCTCATTTATCAATGTTGTGTACAGACAGAAATGTTCATAATGCGGTAATTTATAAGTGGATTTCTAAGTGTGGGACTGTGTATGTAAATTAAATATACAAGCAATTGATAAATAACATTTTTTGTACTTGCAAACATTCAACATTTTCTTCATGTCTTAATTTAGATGTGTTTCAACAAAACACTGATAAATGAGGGCCCAGAACAGTATGGGAATAGACAGAAACCACGCATGAGTACCGGTAAAAGACATTTGACATGAGAGAATGAGCAAAAAGTCAGGTCTGGCCCATAATCTAGTTTACATGCTTTTGCTCACAGTGCATATGAACTTGGTACAAAGCTATTCTTATTTGGCCATGGTTAAAGTGACCATAGATATCAACATAAGTGCATTAGACCCATGGGGGAAGATGTGCTATAATGGTTATAAAATGTGGTTATAAAATTTCTCTCACCAATTTAATTTGCTAATTTCGTTTACAAAATATAAAAATGTATTAAAAACGTTTTAATGACCGGCAGCAGTGGCAGCAGTGTTTTCATATTACCGATTTCCTACTGCAGTATTGCAGTCAAACTGCAATTTGTGTAAAGGAGAGCACCACAGCACGAATCAATTAGAGCAGCCATTTAAAGCATGTGAACCCTTAGTGGAATCAACTTTTGTGTTTACCCTAAAATCTTCATCCAATCAGATTTGGATGACATTACAGGGACAGTATTTAGGCAATCTGTAAGGTCAGATACAATTTGTATCTGACATTACGGGTATATAGTTACCAATTCCATATGTTGGGTTGGAGGAAATCATGGGAGTAGTACAAAAAAGCAGAAAGTGAACCCCAAGTTGCAATGGCTAAATCAACTGGGTAAGGTTGGTGAGTATAGAACTGGGTACCAAATGAACCAAACAAAGCTGGTATCTTTAAGAAAGTATATTTGTGGGTGTTTGTGATAAACAGAGACACAAAGCCTGATCATTTTGGTGTTTCCGATGTAACACATACATGGTGTGTTTTGCATTCATGATGCCGAGAGGAAAAAATATCTCAGAAAACATCAAGAAGAGGGTAATGAAAGTACATCAGCCAAGGGAACACTAGACAATCATCTCAAAAATAATTTTGCTCCATCAGTCCATTGTGAGGCAAATCAGTTACAAACGGACAGCATCTAACATGACAGCAACTCAGCTTAGGAGTGGGACAATCTTGCAAAGTATCCACAAGAAAAATAACAAGCCAGATAAATGCCAACACAAACATAACATCTGGAGATTGACAAACACCCCTTGCTGTATCTCAGTTAAATGTGCATGATCAAACAATGACATCAAAATAATCAAACTACCCATCGTAACGTTGCCAGAGACAGTTTAGAAAAACGTGAACATTTTCTGGTAGTCCATACGATGGACAGATGAGCCCAAATATGACCTCTTTAATGAAAACCCAACACTGCTCACAACTAAGAAACTTGTCCCAAAAGACAAGCATGGAGGTGGAAAAGCTAAGTCAACTGCTGTTTTTTATTTTTTAATAAAATAGCTTAATCAATCCAACGAAGCGCTTACATTTTTGTCCAATTTCATTAAATAATAGGATATTCACATATTGAGTGGAACACACGTATTTTAATTAATGATTTTGATATTAACGATGGTTTGTTGCACATACAAACATTTATTTTTAAATAGAACAAACCATAAGCAAGTCTACAATAACCAACGTTCGTTCAAGTTAGGCTGTTGACAATATACATGCTTTTCCGATAACTATATTTCATTTATTTTGATATGAAGTAAAACAATAAATAACGTAAGTACCAGTCAACCGAATAGCACACAATACAGCCAACTATAGAATTTACCTTCAATATTTCTCCTGGCTTGGATGGAAACTGTGTCTCTGTTGACGAGAACAATAACTGCGGACAATTCACCAACAAGAACAACTGTAAATATACCCTGCAAATGAACCGACGAGGAGGAAGCAAACAACGCCACCAATTCCCTGGAAATTCGTCAGAAGTGTGGTTATATAAAACGTAGTAACAAAACTAGTATTACACCAGCAGCACTATCGATGATGTCACAATCGTTTGGTTACTGGAAACCTTCAAAATAAAAGCGCCCATGTCAATTTATTGCATTATGTAAGACTATTTTGTTACAAAGATAGTAAGTAAATTGTAACTAAAGGCATCATTTTTATATTGCTTTCTAATAAACCGGAAAAAAGCATTTTACATACCGAACCAATGTGTTTCGTAGCACAGATAGAGGAGTTTCAAGTTGTCTTATACTCCCAAAGAGGCTCATGTTAACATGGAAAACAAACAGGGTTGGGTTTTTTAATAATAGTCTATTCACTACAGTTTATTCTCTACATGTCAAATATTCAATTTACTGGAGCCTATTTACAAATGTCTACTTCCCATCTGTTGACTTACTGATAGGACTAATAATTTAGACTGTGTATACTATGACTAGATCAGTGAGGAGATAAAGGAGTAATGTTAGTGTTTGGACAAGAGATTTAGCTTTTCAAATCTAACATATGGAGCTCACTCATTTACAGACTGCTAAACAGTAATAACAAATAGTTAACAAATAGTACATTTAATTTCACAGGGAGTTCCAACTTAGTCAAGTACAATTTCCCAGTGGTAACTACTAGCATCCAAGCACTCCCATTTCAAATTAACAAAGCATTAAATTATCTTCCCCAAACCCCCATGATGCCTAGACCCAGTACTGCTCTTACACATACCAGAATCTTTCAAATGAATGACTGCTTTAAAAAGTTATAGAACAGGGTCTTGAGTGTTAATTAAACCTATTTGTGCAATCATTATCATATGGTGTACAAATCACATTCATGACATACTATATAAAAATCATGCACTGCATCTTCAAGACTGGGGAAAGAGTTACACTGACATCTGCAGGCATAAGTATCTTTTGCTTTAGGGATTATACCAGTTCAGTGGGTAATTTGGTTTTGTATTGCAGATGGAGATTGCAGTTTTTACTCTTTCCGGATCATTCATTCAGTCTGCTCCAATGGACTGCACTTTTCATTTCAAACCACAATTTTTCAGTGGATTTAAGTCAGTGGGCTGAGATGGCTGTTGCATGTTGTGGTCAATTAAAAATGTCTAGGTGGATTTTGATGTGTGCTTCCTTCTGGCAATGCACAAACCCTAGATCCTATCCCAAACCTTCATTCAGACAAGCCTGGGCTTGGAGGATTCTGGAGGAATTCAATTGAGGAACCAACTTTGCCATGACGTTAGGATAGCAGTGTCCGTTCATTTGTTGAAAACATTTGAAACCCAACATTTTCAAAGATTACATAATTATTTGGTTTTCTTATTTTTATTGGCATGTCCAGTTCTGACATTTGCTGATAACCAATCAATTGAAAATAATGTTCTCATTACTACAGAGTAGTAATGAGAACAAATCAATTGATTTAATTTTGACATGATTTATCATTCTTTTATATCCCAAAATCTGTCATTTTAACAGGGCTGTGTATAATTTGTATATCCACTGTATATGGTTGTGAAAATGTATGCATCAACTGTAAGTCATTCTGAAAAAGATGCTGCTGAAATATTTCTGGAGTTTCCACTCACAACCATGATTCAGCCTTCTGGCACAGGAAACCAGGATTTGGGCAAAAACCTGCACATATTTGATACAGTTCACAATGACATTGACCTGGTCAAAGGCCCGAGGACCAGTGGTAGAAAACAAATCCCCATAACACCCACCACCATCAAAAACTAGGTATAAGGTTATTTTTGCATATACTTACTAATTTCAATGCCATATCCAACATTGGTGTGCATGATCACCAGGGTTTATCATTGTTTCATCTGACTGCAGCATATACAGTACATGGTATTTAATTCGGTTTGATAGTCATGTAACGTGGTGTTGTTATTCAAAAACTAAATTCACTTTTCAGCAGGACAGTGATTCCAAACAAGGCCAAAGCAACATTTTAAAGATGAATTACCTATCAACGTTCTTATCTCAATCCCACGGAAAATCTATGGCACTAATTGAAATTGACGGTGCAACAAAAGTGTCATCAACCGATGAACAGTGTTAACCAACCGGAACAATGTGGAGCAAAACTGCAAAAAGGAATTGGACACTGTGTGCAGAGTTGGAACATTCTTACCCCAAAACACTTAAAGTTTTTGTTGCAGTGAAAGTTGCTCTACCAAATATTAACGTGTGAGGGTTGAATACTTATACCAGCAACATGTTTCAGTTGCTTTTCTTTTTAAAAATACATCCCAACATGACATCAATGTCACCCAATAATCATACATTTTGAGTTTCATTTTTATTTAAAATAATATCTAATAACGAACAACATTTCAATGTACCGTTTACAGTAATATGATATAGTAAGAGAGTATTTTACATTGTTGGATTTTTTTAACCTGTTTCTAACTTGTTATTTGTTTATTATGAGAATCATAAAATATTTAAAACTGCATGGCATCATTTTGCAAGGGATAAATAGTTTTTATCAGTCTCTAGTTTAAAAAAGAATTGAGCAGATGCATCCTCTTTGGCACTAGGGGGAAACAGAGGTCTGCAAAACTCATGTAAATACTCATTAATCATTGAGATGAGAAAAGTCAATTGGAACTGAAAACAAAACCGAAAGTGTGTGACATTAGCGAGTTTCATCCCTTGGGATCCATATGCATTCTACGTCTTGGGATTCCCCATTTGGCTCAATATAAATGGGCCATGGATTCTGCCTACCCAACAGCCACGCAAGGACTCTTGCTTCAATGCTAGATGTTTCCCTCATAGATGCAAAGGGAAGAAAAACATATTTTTCCCATTCAGTTCTGGAATTGTACAATATCGCCTCTTTGGATGGAAAGGGTGAGACTGTATGTGTTGTGTATCTGTGTGTGTGTGTGTATGTGTGTGCATGTGTCTTTGTGTTCTCACGTGTCTTTTACGACCTCAGTTAAAACTTCAACAGTATTTCAAATATAGACATAACGCCTATGATGTGACGTTATTGTAGATCTTGTGAATTTGTCTGAATACGTCTTTCCAAGAAGAAATAATAACCTGGTTAGCTTGTGATACTAACTTGGCTGACCACAAAAACCACATAAATGAAAGACATCTCAATAAGTGCTTTCAAAAGGGTTGTTTTCATTCTCAACTGTTACAGGAGGATACCAGTAATGTATAATGTATTCTGTCCAGAGGGTGCAACCTTGTAATGACAAGCCACAAAGAATTTGGTCCCAGTTTTTCTGATAGATAAATGATAGATAGGTAATAGATAAACAGAGGGTAAGAAAGAGAAGAGGGAGAAATAAACAGAGATAAAGGGAAAGGAAACAGGAGAGGAAGGAAGAGAAAGATAAATGAGAGATTGGAGGTACAGGGAAAATGGATCTCCCGATTTCCATATAAGGTATTTCCCTAAAAAAGGAAGAGGAAAAAACAACAACGATGCAGGATATTCTCACAGGATGTGTGAGCCCGGGAGCAGCTCTGAAAGGTGCCGGGTCGAGACAGCTGTATCAGTTAGGATGTGAGTACTACAGCAGGCAGCAGCATGAGAAGAAAACCCTGTAGGCGAAAGTAGCTATTTGGAAGAGAGGTAACACCTATGCACAATGGACTGGATACTATCTTATTCTGATGTGTGCTTCAGTTATTTTCTGTCTCAGTTGAATGATAGGAAAGACTTGGAAAAGTGTATAAGGGTCTTTTAACAGCGCATGAGGGAAGAGGAAAGGAGAATGGACTCAGCATTGAAGGTTGTGGAGTAGGGAAAGGAATGTTCTATTTAAGGAAAAAGGGGACCATGAGGAAATGTGTTAGATCGGCATATAGATGAATGATAGATAAGAAAGAATAGATAATGTTTTTGCACATTGAGTAGGTTGGTATACTTTCTAAGACGTTTCTAATGTAATGTAAAGGCAAATACAGGAATGCAATGAGTCTCAGTTCATGCGCTATTGTTTAAAAAATAAATATATTCAGTATT
Source organism: Esox niger (assembly GCA_016801105.1). Lineage (NCBI taxonomy): Eukaryota > Metazoa > Chordata > Actinopteri > Esociformes > Esocidae > Esox > Esox niger. Next base: position 107,994 of record JACXGJ010000463.1, read on the forward strand.
ATTTCATTTGTAAAGATATATTTGTATTTGTGATATGAAAGTAGAAATACATAACATTTATTACACAGCATGTTTTAAGGCATTTTAGGATGCATGGAAAACATCAAAATGTAATGCCAAATCATGTTTTTTACAAATGCATTTTAATAGGTGACATAACTTTTGTGAACATATTTGGAACCTTTGTTAGGATATCATATTTTATAGATTTAAACAAAAACAAAAAAAATTGGTATGGCCTGTCAGAAACAAAACACGTTGTTTTTGGTCGCTTGATCTTTTAATAATTTATAACCTTTAAGATATTGTTTTGAGTGATGACTGGAAGTTTCCTTTTGCGTCACTTAAGATTAAAAACAAGCCTGAGAGGAACAACTAAATATAACAGCATGTTAACACATTTTATCTACTTACTGTTATAGAGCAGAACTATCTTTCCTTTGTCCTTGATAACATTATAATTGATTTATTATGTTAATGTAGGGTCATATTGTGACTGATTACTTTTGCAAATGTAATTTGTGGTCAATAAACACCAGAGACGTTGGGGTAACAAGCAATATCATTGGTTTGGGTAATTATAGCTATTTAAACTCTTCCAGGATTTAATACCCATAGAAAGTATACAGGGCAATGGCTTGCATCAAATTAGGATACCCTCGCCTCAGTCATTTATTATTAGTGTCAGCAATTTCACGTCACAAGTGGAATAAATGAGCTAAAGAAGGTCAACGGTGAATGGACAAATGACTTCCCTGTAAAGGATACCTCATTTGAACTTTCATCTCAGTGAGCCCCATCAGTGTGTTTAATTCACTTGTGTGCTCTGTCTCTAGTGCTCTGTCACTACTGCTCTGTCACAGCACCATGGCAGCATACTTCTGGCTGGTCCTGGCCTTCATCATGGATGTGGATGCATCCTTGTTACATCCACCACACCAGCGCTCCCCTTGTCAAGTGGTAAGTACTCCTGAGCTTTGAGTTGCTGGAATAGAACTCTTTAAGGATTGTTACAAATCCAAGTATGTCAGCTGACATTGTGTCAACTGTGTGAATAATATGTAATGTACATGTCCTCATAATTGTATTGAAATGTTTAATTTGTAATGCACTTTTAAACATTTGAAAATGCTAAAAAAAAAACAATACTGTACATAGGTATTTGGAGCCACTTCATTTAATAAATGTTACCCTAGATTTTACTAGGGAAGGAGGTTTCTATAGTTGGTTATAATAGTGCATCCTACCTTATTTTTTATATCTATATTTTATATTAGTTGTATACATTTTATCTACATTATCTAAACTGTCTGTCTGTTTTTCATTAATCTTTCATGTAGTGTATCAAAAAACATCAGGTACTTCAAAGATGTTCTTGGGCAGAGATATTATATTAAAGTCTTATGATATCATAGAAATCCTTTTTGGCATTCTAGACATGAATTTTCCTTTGGTTCTGAAGAGAAAATAACAAACTACCGTTTGGCCTCATAACAGATATGTGCTTATGCTGACAGTGTTTCATTTTGGTGGTAAAGACCAAAAAAGCCAAATAAGATAAATGTAAGACATCGTCTTAGCAAGTGTAACATTACCGCTGCTTGTACTGTTCTTTTGATGTCAGAAATCACCTGCAGACAGAGGTTTCAAATCTAATCCTTTGAGCACTTACATTTACATGGATGTTAAGACATAGCTGGACTGTCAGACTTTTCTTGGCATCTTCCTCGGGTAAACTGACTGACTTCCTCCACCTAAATTGTTGGGGTGACAAATGTGTAATCTTAATCTAGCTCCATATTTGGATGAAGTGGCTCTATGTCAACAGCTGAACGGATCAAATGAAGGAGCTGAAAGCCCTAGGGCTTCTTTTTGTAAGGGAATGTTCCCTCTCTCAGGTACTATTCATCTGGACCTGATCTTACACAGTGTCCTTTGTTAATTCTAAAAGAGCCTCAGACAGCGCTTTGTGTTCTGACTTCATAGAGCAATAAAACCTTCAATGTTTTCCTTCTATCCTTCTTCCACCTTCTGCGCACAAGAAAACAATATTTAAAAACATATGTATATTCCTTTGGTCTTAATAATATATTGCATTCCTGAAGACTGACAAGAAAACTGTATAAACAGGATAATTTGGAGCTTGACAGGAAATTGCCTCTTCAGATTGTAAAAACTGATAAAATAGACTAAAATAGGGGAAATACAGTTATCATTTTTAGATGAATGCTATTGTTTCTGCATTCTCTTAAGTAAATGGAAACAAAGTTGCTTTCAGAAATCATGTGCTTTGATTTCTTTATTATATGACAGCATTTAATTCCGTTAGAACATCTTTAGAACCTGTGTTTATATATAGCTTTTTTGTGATTTGCAAATAATTTCATTTGCACATGAGTAAAAGTTTTTATCAGAAACGTAAAGCTAACACTTGTTAATTTAAGCCAGAAAAAAACGCTATTAGGAATGCTTGCTGCTGACTTCAAAATCACTAGAATGCCATGAACCTAAATTTACTTTGTTTAATGTGAGTTGAGCATGTGTGTGCGTGCATGCGTTTATGGGTTGTAGTGAGAGTGCTCACAGCCATATGGTTTCAATTTCAACACTGATAAGTGAATAGTTGAATATTTGAAAAAATCATAGAAAATTACTTTTTCCACCTGGAAGGAGTGTATTGTGGACTTGTTTTGGGAGATGGAAATCCCATAATAAGCCAGATGACTGCCAGGAACACAAATAGAATTGCCCATAAAACAACCTTCAACGTATGAACTGTTCAGTGAGAGCGTAACATTTTAAGGTGGTGCCATGATAGTCAAAGCTGATGTAATCATCTGTCCTTTTTCTTTTCCTAGGTCCAGAATGACGTATTTTGCAATGATCTGAATCTGAGGAATGTTCCAGCCACTCTTCCTTATAGCATACAAAAGCTGGATCTATCACGAAACCTTCTACAAAATCTTACCCAAGAGGTTCTAGCAAACTATATCTCTATTCATAATTTGAACCTCCACTCCAACAATATCCAGTTCATTCAGCCGGGTTTGTTCAAAAACTTTACCAATCTGCAAGTGCTGAACCTTTCTAGAAATAACTTGGATGTTTTTGCAATTTCAAAAACCAGTATTGGGCCTCTTACAGCTGCGGAGAGGCTTGACCTCTCAAGCAATGGTCTATACACAGGGATGACTGACTATTTTCTTAGTGAAGCCCCAGCACTTATGAATCTTTCTCTGAATGGCAACAGTATCACCAAAGTGGAAAAGAAGACCTTTAATGGATCTTTGGCCTTAAGAAACATCGACCTTCACAACAATGTCATTTTAGAGATTGAGGAAGGAGCATTTGACTCGCTGTACTATCTGTCCGAGCTTGATTTGTCAATTAACTCCATCACTTGCATTACTGACTTTAACCTTTCACAACTGAAGGTGCTGAACCTCAGTAAGAACAGCTTGGAGTGCTTTCAAACCACAGACTCAGACCTAGAGTATGAGCTCCTCTACCTTGATCTAAGGGAAAACAAGATCCACTACTTCCCTGTCCTCCCCAAAAGGAACAAGCTCATATACCTGGATTTGTCTAGGAATCGTCTGATGAGCGTCAACACCACAGGGACAGAGGATGAGCTTGAACATTTCAGAGACACATTTGTATCTAATACACAGTCAGCAGGAACCAAAATATACCAAAATGTTTCAAGTCTCATGTACCTTGACATGAGCTACAACCAGATTAAAGGAATACCACCGTCTTTCTTCTGCAGCATGTTGTCCCTTGAGCACCTAAATATCAGTTATAACTGCATTGGGAATTTTTCTGTAAACCAGGATACCCCTCTGAATTCACTTAAGACCCTGGACCTGAGTTACAATGCCCTGCAGAGCCTTTCATTTGGGGAGAACACTCTAAATGTCCTGCAGGAACTCTTCTTACAAGGGAACCTTCTCAGCATCATGGACGCTGGCACTTTCCAGAGACTGCCCAACATCAGAGGCCTTCACCTTCAGCAGAACTACCTAAACATCTGCCAATCACATGGAAAATTACCACAGACAGAGGTTCCTCCAGGCTGTGTCTACTTTGTATCCATACCAACCCTGCACTTTTTGTACCTCTCTGAAAACCATCTTGAAGTACTGCCACCATTTGCCTTCAATGGCACCCCACTCAGTTTGCTGGACCTCTCCCTAAACCCAGGCTTGGATGTTCACCAGAACGTTTTCTCCGGACTTGAGACTTCCCTAACTCACTTGTCATTAAGAGAAAATAACATTCCAAAATTGGATATGGACCTATCCCAGCTAAGCAGTCTCAAATTTGTAGACCTGTCCACAAACAAGTTAACCACTCTCCCTCTGTGGAACAAGGAGTCCTCCATCGAGTCTCTGAACCTGCAAAACAATAACCTTGCCACTCTAGATTATGAGACCGTCTTGGTCCTAGAGCGAACACTCAAAACACTCTACATGGGATACAACCCCCTTAACTGCTGTATCAACCCCCGCTTCCTTTACATGCTCCAACGATCTGATGTGGTGGTTCCGGACATTGCCACAGTTACATGCCAGTACATGGAGAACTCAAAGCCAGTGGAGATGAACGTTGGGAGTGTGACACAGGAGCAGTGTCAAAACCTGGACAGTAAAGGTGTGAGCATTATGGCCATTGTTGTGACAGCTTTGGTGGTGATTGTCGTGCTGGTGGTGCTTTTCACGCTGTGTCACCCTAAGAGGCGCAAGCTCACCAATGGCTTTAGGGCCTAAAAAATATGTCCTATGATTGTGGAGAAAGAGACACTGGACATGTCACCTCAGTGGAACTACTAGGCAATGAAAACCAGAAATGTTTGGTGCCTTACAATTTGCAGGGTGCACTATTGGCTCCTTGTTTTTCGTGGTAATGTATTGGTTTTTGGAACACGGGACTGATGTCTTTAACAAATATTTTGGATATTTCAGTTAATTTGTGTCAAAAAAGCATTGACCTCAACAATATCATTTCATTCAAGAATTTTGTATAATTGCATAAATTAAAGGTATTATTTTCTTCTAGTGTATAATAGACAGATGAAAACACAAGAGAAGGAATGTGGTCACTGTGTGGTATCATATTAGTATCATCATGAGCACATATTCTGTGACTTCACAGGGTCAGTTGTTATACATATAGTAAATTACATTTGGTGGTCCAAAATGATGGCCAAACACCGATGTCTCTCTCTGTGAATGAAGTAGATCGCACTTTAACTTTATTGTATTTGTTTACTTCATTATTACAGTCTTTGACAGCTTTTTTGTTGTATAGACTGTAGGACACTAAGTGGGCATCATGGAAACGGAAAGCTTTCTCCAGCAAACTTCAATATGAGTACATGTATATGAAACCACATGGTTTAAAGGTCATGGCGGCAGTTCTTTAGAATGCATGACTATAACACTGCAGTCAGTGTTTTGTAAAATATACAGTTCCCATTTGTGGGACACAAATAGGAAGTACTGTATAGGTGTGAATCATATCACCTCTATGTAGTTCCTATAGGAGAGTTATACTGAATACATTTTTATAGCAGTATTTTTGTATTTTCCACTGGTAGAAAGGAATCAAAGGAAGCAGTGCAGTCAGAACACCTGCATTTTTTTAGCTTGTTTTCACAGCTTTGTAGGGCACTGCAGATACCTTTCCTGTTATTGATGAATTGCTCCTTGTAAAAGCCTGTGCTAAATAATAATTTGAACAACACTGGGTTCCTGCAATAGTTTTCTTTTTCTAAACCTTTCTGGTTTCTACTGTATATGGAGAGGCTGTCAGGCCAAGTTAACAATGTGCTAAGCTAAATAATACAGTGGATCCATGAAGATTTAAAAGTAGGACCTGTTGTGTTACACATCAAAACAATTACATAACTGAAAGAGAGGTATAAACATCATCCCAATCTTTCTTCACTAGGAATTTGGCAAGGCTTGGTCCCTTAATCATCATTCCAATGAATTCAAGTAATACCAAAATCCTTAATTGCATGAAAATCTGATTTTACACCAATATCTTCATGATCAACTTCATAACTTCATATCAAAATCACATAATTTCACAGGTTTGAAACAACAATGAGAAATAGATGTTTTCCTGTCCAGGATTGCCATTATGCTTAGCAAAAGAGTACATTTGCCTTAAAAGATCAGTGATGATGTGGAGAACTAGAGCTTGTGAAAATAACAAAGCAGTGTCAATTTAGGATTGACCAATCTGTAGAGTTCTTTGAATAATTTTGGTTTTTGCTTTCTGCCTCATTCCTTTTAAGTCAGTATTTGTGTATGGCTTTCTTGGGTGTTGCAATAAGAAAGGTATGGTTCCTTCTTTTCTTGTAATAGTAGGGACTATTTAAACAAGACAAACAAGCTAAGGGAAATCCCAGGTGAGGTCCTGAACTTCATGTATAGCTATTTATTCAGTGATAGTACTGTGATAGTACTAGAAAAAAGCAGTGTTGTTATCCTGTTTCTCACTTTGGCATTCTGAGTCACTGTCACTGCTCACATGAATGAAACTGTCAAATGTCAAATGCATAGGGTTATCACCTGCTAATCATAAGACACTTGGCAAAACACTACACTGGCAGTCCAGTTGGGATGCCGTGCTTATTGATAGGTGGGATGCCATGCTTATAATATGCAAGCTAGGGCTGTGCATATTATGTCAATGAAGAAAGGTTATAAGCATTAATGGAATATGGCTCTGACAGTATTTTGCCAATTTCAGGACAACATTACCTACAATTTTATTCATCGTTAAATTGCTGATGCCCCTTCTGTTTTTATCTGTTCACTTTGTTTTACATGTGCAGCATATGAAGGATATTGCAATTGACTTATATTTTGAACTACTGTAAGAATATTTATATTATTTTGTATTTTCTTAAATAAATTATCTGTGAAACAGAATTCATTGTCATATTTATTGATAAAGCCCTTTCTACAACAAAGTACTTATTCAATTACCCAGCCTATAATGTCCTTTAAAGTACTGTAAGGAAAAAAGAAAGACAACTCTGAAGATTGACATAATTATGAGTTTTCAAAGTCACAAATGGAAACCCATGCCAGGCTTTTCATGTACCATAAATATATTCAAATATACTTTAAATCAAACCAAATCCTGTACACTCATTACTAGTTGTGTTCATATTTTTTTGTGTCAACTGACAAGCAAGTACAGTATGAATTTACAATAAAAAAGTTTGCAATATAGCTAGTTTTCTTTGTGTTCAATCAACCTATTTTCTACAATTTGAACTTAAATATTTTCAAAGGAATAATATCATACTAACAAACTGCAATAAAGCATTCTAATAACTCAACAGGTGATTATTTAATTCATGCACTGTTACAAATCACCAATGAACTTCCTAGGTAAACACTTTATTTTACATAGCATGCAGGACTCAACACAGAGCTAACTAGCCAGTTATTTTCCATCTGCAATACCAAATTGCCACAAGCAGAACAACATATTGCAAATATCTACATCAGGTTTTTTGTCTGGACCTCTTGTCCCCAGAATGGTACGGGGACAGGAATATAACAAATATGTTTCTCTTCACTAGCGTGCAGGGTAGGTAATCAATTTACTTGACAGAGTGCAGTCTGTGAGTTAGAAATGCATATCAATCTGACTCCCTGAAATGTATTTGTGAAAAGAAATTGTGTCAGTAAATTAGTCGTTTTGCCTAAACTTTACAAAGAATATGTTTTCTAATAGAATGCCTAAATATCAAGCTCACATGGAATTGACTGATTTGCAATATTTAAAGCCATGCATGAAAAGTAAAAACTGATGAAAGTTAAGTAAATACCTAACTGATTTTCTGAACTACAAACAAATGATTTAGCTAGCATGCATCGTGTATACCTGGGATCCAAGAATGGTGGATTTAAATTGTGAGGTCAAATTAGTTTAAAGACAGATGAAAAAAAACACAAAGATATTATTTTCTGAAATCCAAATCCTGGTAGCTTGTTTTTAGTCAGTCTGTCAACCCCCAAAAATTGTGTTTGCTCCAGTCCTTATTTTTGACAACATCCACCTCTCTGGAAGAGATCTGAATGTCATAAGCATACTAGTGTACTGAACAATCGAATGTCTGTAAAGACATATAGTTTCATTTTGGCCCCTCCTGTCACTGGAAAATAATGTAATTCAGTTTTTCTCCAGTAGCACTTAATCCTCATTAATTTGAATAACACCTACATTTCACACAAACAACTGCACGCGGCAATGGTACAAAAAACACCAACAACAGTGAATCCCAGTGCAACGTTAAGTAGCATATTCCCCACATTAGAGCTGTAGAAGCACATCAGTAGTTAGTCAGCTAACATGGTTAAGAAATATAATTAATTCATTGTATTACTGCAAGTTACATGCATTCAGATTTGCTGGCAGGTGGATTTTGTTGATTAGGTAGTTAGATGCAGAGAGCCACAGCTCTAACAATTTGGCAAATAATAGCTAAACCTGATGGAATTTTGTAACATTGTCAGGAAAGGACTCTTTACTGTGACATGTTTGTGATGGCTCTGCATAAGTGTATTAAATGTCTGCCTTTTTTGGCATACTGAATAAAGACACATTGTTCTAGGCTCTAGACATAATACATAAGATAATCTGCATTGGTAGGCGTATTAAATGGGCAAAATGTTTTCATTACTGAGCAATAATTCTCTACATATACAGGTACCTGTTATGATTCTGTCAAGCAGGTTAGAATGGAAAGATTACTGGACCTTTAACATTCATTTGAATTGCACTAGAAGCATTTTCCTGTGAATCTTTTATCAAATCAATCAAAAAATCTATTACATATATTTTATAAATTAACATCAGCAGTTGTCACTGCTTTTACAGGCACCCAGCCTGAAACCGCAAAGAGCAAGCAACAACAGTTAATATATAGTGGCTAGGACTAGCCCTCCTAGGACTAGCCCTGAGTACGGCTCAAAACTAACAAGAAATCTAGAGAGGAACCAGAAAGAGGTGGCCAGTCCTGAAGTGTCAATGACCATTTGGACCATGTTTTTTCATGATCAGATGAAAAGCAGGTCAACAAATGGACACAACTAAGTGGACAAGAACAGGGACAATCATGTGGGTAGAGAACAGTGGCCACAGGAATCGTCAGGCAGCAACTTGATCTGCAAAACAACTAGCAGCACAGCTATGAGTCATCGATTTCTGCAATCGCTTTACGATTATGCCTTACCATTGTAACTGTAGTAGCTACAACACGAAGGAGATCTATCGTCCTCAGTTAAAGATAGCAGAGTTAGAGGCTCGACTTCAGACGCAAATGTCAGGCAAGGATTATGTTAGTGTAGAAATGGGAAAAACTGTGTCCCTGCCACCAGGAAAACCTATAGTGTTGTTAGACGCCCCCGCACAGCTCCTGCAGCTGGGCAAGAACTTTCTCTTGGTGACTGGGAAGAAATGCCGTCGAATAGTTTAACCTGTGTCGCTGCTAGAGTCGACTGATTTTCTCCACTGGAGTTGGAGTCAAGCCCTAAGCCGTCTATGGAGGGTAATGAGCGGCCGGCATTTTCTACTGGTGGCCCGGGAAAACTAAAAAATCTAGTAATCGGCAACTCTATTACTAGACTAAAGTATCAGCCAGCAATTGTACACTACTTAACGGGGGCAGAGGCACCAACGTAGCCGCAAATCTAGGGTTGGTGCTAGCAAAGTCTAAAACTGGCAAGTATAGAGAGTACAGAGATATTGTTATTCACGTTGGCACCAGCAACGTTATGATGAAACAGTCAGAAGTTATGAAGCAGAACATAACATCAGCATGTAAACTAGCTAGAAAGATGTGTCAGCAACAAGTCATTCTCTCTGGCCCCCTCCCTATGGTGGCCCCCGGGTGCAAAACACAACAACATTAGTGATGCAAACAAAAGTTGAAAACACAACAACATTAACAAAAATAAAATGTATAAAAACGCTGCATTTCAGAAAACAATCAACTAATCACAACACAATAACATTAACTCATAACACAACAAAATTGCCTCACACCACAACAGCATCAGCCCAAACCACAACATTTGCAGAAACGCTGCATTTCATGTTGCTCAAAACGGAAGTGCTCCAGACCACTAGGGGCATGGCAAGGGGTGTTTTGGGGTTTTTACCTTTGGTTGAAAAACCAAGTGAAGTCAGTAAACGTAAGATTATAATAAATTATATATAAACTTACATTGGTGAATTTAAATAGTGTTATTTTGGGTTGGGATTATTTCAAATAGTCCACATTCCATGACCGAACGTTCCACAACCACTTCCTACAGGTGTGCCAGTTTCCGGTCCCGCAGATAACAAATCAGTAGAGATAATATTGCTAGCGCTTTGTCCGGCTTTGTCGCTGGATTTTTTTAAAGCAAAGTGTCTCCAGGACTTGCCTAAACTTAACATTAATGATGTACATCGAATAGTCAAATCCTCCTCCGAGACTCCAGCAAGATAGCAAGAAGGAGAACGGGCTCAAGATGTATATAGGAAGCTACATACACAACTATGAAGGTAAGTGCCATGGCAATGACAGATTTGCAATGACACATTCAACTACTTAGCTTCTCAGGGAGTGTAACATTAGCATTAGCTAGTTCATGTTAACTATTGTATTTGTGTTAATACAAATACAAACAATATAATTATGCCAATGAGCTATAATGCATAAAAGTTTTATTCCATATTGTGAACAGTATCTAACAAATGTACACTGACAGAGAGTAAAGTATGACACTAATAATGGGCAACATATGCAGGAGACAGTGTTTACATTTGATCGTAACACTAAATTATCGTATCACTCTCATGAGTGTACATAACGGAGGGTTGTTGAACAAAGAACAAGAACTTTAACCTGCTCCAGTTGTCATTATGGCCTACCTTGAGGGCCCAAGTTGTGCATCTCGTCAGTCATAACCTGGATAAATTGTGGTAAATTATGTGGGATTTAATTTCTTCACTTCAGTGATTTTAAAACACTGTATCATTGATAGTGGTTGGAAGCCACTGCTCCTGAATTGCAGGTAGTGCTGTGTGCAACCATCTGGTTGGTCAGCTTTACCAGGCAGCACACTTCTCACTACTCAACCCTCGTGCTGCACCACTTGTTCACAGCTGCACAGAGACAGAACAGCATTGGTATAAGCCAAAGACACTTGTTAGTCTTTAATGTGCCCAAAACAATGCAGATACATTAGTTATCCAATGTAATACTAAGTCTGTTGCAAATGATTGTTACTCCTTGTTGAGGTCCCACTTTGGTGTCTTGGAGGCTAAGTGGCCTGAAAATACAGAATGGAGATCTGAAGTTGAAGAGATCACATGCCTACTACGGGCAAGTGCAAGGTCAAATCTTTCTAAAAGGTTGTAGCTGGTGTGACTTAATCATCTGTGCTCAGGAGGACATTCTATTTGAGAGGCTGTATAAAGACCGGGTTTCAAACAGTATTAGAGAGAAGGTTGACCACACATTTTTACCACTACTTGCAGAAAAGTCTATCTCACAACTGAATGTATCCCCCTGCTTGGGTGCTAGTTCAGTTGTTACAAATTAATATTAAGAATTAGTATTTGTTTGAAGTAGTTACATTTTAGCACCTATAGAAACTCAGTTTTCAAAACAAGTATTAGTGATCCTGTAAAGAAAAAACAATTATGGATTGTATGAAGAATGTATTTTAATGTGTTTAATTTCAACAGTTCAACAAATAACAGTTCATATTTATTAATGTATATCTTCTGTATTTCATTAACATGCTGTTGAATCTTTCATTTTTTCTGTTTGGTGCTTTCTAAAACAAATTTCCTTATTAAGGCCAATACAAGATCCACACAAACCACTGATATGCATTGCAGTGTTACAAGTTATCTATGTATTTAATCCACAATTTATACATTTCATATTTTGACATTTGTGAAGTTCAATTGATTTTGTGATAGGCACAAAATCTGGTAATATCCAATAAACATTTCATTACATGCAGCTGTTACTTAATACAGTTGGTTGTCTTTAAAATATAATGCATGGATCACCAAAGCATCTCCCTAACCATTGCTCCAAATCAGAGTGACCCAAAAACCAGCTTGGCCCATGCTCTGACCAAAGGTGCATTTTGATTGTTGACCAGCAAGCATGACAGAGCAAATAGTTGGTTGATGCTGCCTGAGACGGTCAGAGGGATGACGGTTTCACCTTGTGCTCCTTTACTCTCTGAATCATTCGTTTGACATGCACCCTTAGCCTGGCAATGGATAGGGTCTTCCTAACCCCATGCGCTGGCATCTGTGTGCTCCTCGGCAGAAAAACTGGCCGACAGATCTTGCATTGAACAAGATCATCCATGAGGTAGCCCTCATCCACAATAAAGGCCATGATCAGGGATAAGGGTTAGGTCCATAACACATAAAGTGAAGAATAATTGATTTTAACACAAGGAAAAATAACAGTATGATAAATATTCCATACAAAGTATTGTATTCAATGGATTGTCACTTAATGCTTTTCGTCAAGGAACACTTATCTCGGACGTGTTTGCACTAGTGACGCCAATCTTGCTGTCTGCAGATCTAAATCAAATCCCAGAACGCCACCTGGATGGTGTAGGTTTCAATCTACAGAAGGAAACAGACTGGGAGTATTCCCTTTAAAGAAGACCAAATAGCTTTGCATGGCATGGAGCTGTCAGCTTAATTGAACTTAACTCATTGCTATGATTGCCCATCTTTTATAGGTATCAAGAAGCACTAGACATAGCTGATGTTGCAGCCTGTATTAGTCTTAACATCCTGATTATTTCAGATATTTATTATGTAATCTTTGTTTTACTGCAATTTGTTTTTTTAAACAGTTTCAACACTGCAGTACATGCCTAATGCTAAGACAATATTCATTCAGTTGGCTTACTTTTGGTAAGATATGGTGTCCTAGTTTTGAATATTTCTTGCCCCCGTGTGCCACCGTAAGTCTAACTCCTATAGTCTCACCATGAGAGTGCAGGACAGGCCACAGGCTGTTAGCCAGCCTGGTAGCATAGTGGAGTCTGTCGATAGCATAGCCAGAGTAGTTAGTAGTTTTGCCTATTGCGACTGTGGCTCATTTCAGGCTGAGAAAAGTTAAACCAGGAAGCGCTAACAATAATAACCTTAATAAGATAAAACCTTCCACCACCTCGGGTCACAAATAAAAATGACTGTATTACCTTGCGTCTCAAAATGGGACTTCAGATCATAAACTAGATATTATTGGCTTTGGTGAAACATGGCTAAAGCCTGATGAATTTACTGCCCTAAATGAGGCCTCTCATCCTGGCTATACTAGTGATCATATCCCACTTGCATCCAGAAAAGGAGGGGTGTTGCTAATATCTTTGACAGTAAATACAAATGTACTCTGGAACATATCACTGGTTTTCATTCTTTTAGAGTTTTACTCATGAAAGTTACCCAGGACGTTTTACATAGCTCCTATTTACAGGCCGCCCAGGCAATATACAATGTTCCTCAATGAGTTTCCAGAATTATTGTCTAACCTTGTTGTCATTGCAGATAGTATTACAATTTTTGGCGATTTCAAAATTCATATGGAAACGACCCTCTTCAAAAAGCCTTTGAAGCCATAATTGACTCAATGGGTAGTCTCAGGTCCAACGCACAGCCAGAATCATACCTTAGATTTAGTCCTGTTCCGAGAAATAGAAATTGTAGATTTAAAAGTGGCACTCCACAAAGTTGGAATTATTCAGACTAGCCTGGATAGACAGTACACTAAAAAAATATAAAGCACTCATGTCTGCTTGAGCAGCATATATCTCCAACCTGATTGAGGTGAACATAAACAAGCCAGAATTTCTCTTTGCCACAGTTAACCAAAAAGCAATGCTCAACAAGTGAAGTGGGTCTCCACTTAGCTGTAACAAATACATGAACTTCTTGATGAAAAGATCATCACCAGTAGAAAACAAATAACTGACTCCTTAAATAATTATTGTCCCCAAAATTTCAGTTTATGCTAATGACACACAGTTATATATTTCGATGAAGCATGGAGAAGCCCCAAAATTGCCTACTTTGGAATCTTGTGATTCAGATATTAGGAAGTGGATGACAGAGAACTTCTTGCTTTTAAACTCAAGAAAAACAGAAATGTTTGTTGTAGGACCTAAGAAAAAAAGAATTTTGTAGGCAGATCTCACTGTGACCTTGATGACTGCACATGGCTTAGAATCCTAACTACAGCCAAAAATGTGACCACATTAGTCCAGTATTAGCCCCTTTACACTGGCTGCCTGTTAGGGTTAGGGCTGATTTTAAATTGTTATTGTTAACCTATAAATCAATACATGGGCTTGCTCCTACTTCTCTCGCCATACAAACCTGCATGTAACCTTAGATCACAAGATGCAGGATTTTTTATTCTACCTAAAATTTCTAAATTAACAGCCATAGGCAGGGCCTTCTCTCATAGAGCTCCACTACTGTAGAATGATTTGACAATTAGAAATGCAAACTCAGTACAAGATTTCCTGTGTCTACTAAAGACTAATCGCTTTAGCCTGGTCTATGATTAAGTGTAGTCTGGCACAGGGGCTTGAAGTAGACCAGAAAGGCCTGATACTGTCCACCCTTGCTGACTTGCCTCTCATCGCCACTGGGATGCCCTCCTTCCAATGCCATCCAGGGGCGGAGTCACTGGCTTGTTGTTGACTCTTTGTTGCGCATTTGGGCTGTACTCTGCTGTCAATACTCTGCCCTCATTCAGGATGGTTGTGGTTGGTGGGTGTCCCTTTGGTTGCTGCTTGGCAATGTGGGTGGATTGATTTCCTGCCTGTTGGGCCCTGTCTGGCACCTCCCCCGGATTGGGCCACAGTGTCACTGGACCTCCCAGTCTTAGCCCCACGCTCTTACACTACTATATTATTGTGCTGGGGGAGTATGGTCAGTTCTGCTTTTCCACTATAAATCATTGTAGATCTAAGGGATGCATTTTCAAAATGTTACCTGTCTTGTGCTGTTTTAAACTTAGGAGGACAGGAGGTCTTAGCCCACACCTGTGGAGTACCAGGATTGACTGGTTGCTGTCCCTGTCTAAAGTCCTCCTAGTTGTGTTGCAGATCAAGAAAATACCTGAAGATTTCAGCTGCCACTCTGCTGACCCCCCAGCCCACATGCATTGATTAATTATTACAATTTAAACTCTAAATATGTTCACCTAGCACAGTCGGAAGAAGACTGAGCCTGGTTCTTCTATAGGTTTCTTCCTAAATTTCAGTCTTCTTGGGGAGTTTTTCCTTTGCACTGAAGTTCAACACTGCAGTTGTTTTCTCCTTGGGGTTTAAGGCCAGGTGTTTTGTAAAAGCACTTTGTGACAACTGCTGATGATTTGAATCAACTTTCTTGTTACATTAAGTACATTCTCTACTGATTACAATACTCTATCATCAGATCTAGTCATAGACATACTAAAGCCCACTCTGACCTCTCAAAACAGGATACAGGCTCACTGGAAAGATATAAAAACAGATCAATATAATTACTGGAGGCAGGCTGACACAGGCACCGAAACAATGTCCAAATACCCCAATCCCTGTAGATATGTTCTGTCCTTTTGGGTTGACTCCTTCTTTTGTTTTGTTCTCATTGACAGTGCACTGTGGTAAACACCTCCTAGTGAAAGGGTTTGTGGTAAGATTGAATTTCTAACAGTGTGTTAAGACCCTGTCAGGATCAAAAGTGTCTATGCTTACCCCAGTAACACCAGGGTTGGGTGTGTTATAATGCATCAATTTTCTCTGAGGTGTTCATGAAACAATGCTTGTGTTCATGGATGTGACACGCACAGTGATGATCTAAGTAACAATATCCTCTTTTGCCCTAAACCTTAAACCGGAACTTAATTTTAAAAAATTGTGCAACTTCTGAGCAAACCCCAAAAGCCTGAATAGTGAATTTTACACCAATATTTAAGATTTAACATTTTTAAGAAATTAATTTAACTGATTACTGTCCTTTTGAAGCTTTATTTGACAAGAAAGCATAGTGAGAGTATTGCTGAAAAGGCACTGGGCTTTTTCTGCCTGTGCTCCAGCTGAACATGAGCAACGGAGGCAGCGGTTTAATACGTTGGATAGCCTTTGTATACTACGTGAGATCTCTAAAGTAGCCCTAAATGGCAAGAAAAAGTAACAGAGAACTCAACTTTTTCATTTGGTTACATGAAATGAACCATTACCTCGACAATTACTTTAAACTGGATTGTTATTAACATGAGCATTACAAGGGCTCGATAACTACTTGGCCAAATAATGTGTTTGTGCACTAACAAACCGTTTAAGTCCCAGTATCTCAAAAGACGTTCATGGAGCATTTATTTCCACCACATTTTAAAGTAAGCTGAATATTCTATGTCATGCTGGCAATTATACAAATCGGGACCTTTCCAGTACCATTTTTATAGACCAGTGCCTATAAAAATGTGTGCACTAGTATGTGTGTGTGGTTGCTGTGATTGTATATTTGTGTGGCTGTGTGTGGAAGG